>JAAAKG020166233.1:0-28297 GCA_010014905.2 Druon quercuslanigerum
ATAATGTATCATATACTTCAATGAAACAAATTTTCTGCTTCAATTAATTCTATTCCGAATAAAAGAATAAATGTTTAAGAATCTGCAACCATTTATAGGCCACCATCGAAAAATGGACATTTTCACCTAATCCTAAACTTTAAAATGTTCTTAACAATTTTTCTGTTACTCTTAGTTCGTGGGAATTTTTATTTTCTGCTGGAAAGTTACTATATGAAATTCAAATAAATCTTGTTTGAAATGGAAATATAAATTTTGAAGAATCTGTAGCTATTTATTGGCCACTACTGGAATATTCTAATTTGGCACAAATAGACGGAATTTAATAAGTACTAAATTCGTACGTTAAGGAGAATGTCATGTCGTTAATAGTTTTCGTTGTTTCGATAAGAAAGTTGTATCACCTCATTAAGTTAGCTCTAATAACCATTGAGACAGGAAAAAAGTTCTTGAATCAAGTACAACTTTATTTGAATTAATGACTTTTTTAAATTATAAGCAAAGTCAAAGGTATAGTTTAGACTTCTTAATCTTACATCTAAAATTGTAATTCACTGAATTTAATTTTACCAATTGAAAATAATCCTAAATCTTAAAGTTCTAGATTCCTAAAGGTAATTTCTTTATAACAAGGATTTATTTCTTTATATTTGATCATTATTTAAATTAGCCTTTAATTAGTTCAACTTATGTGATTATTTCTCGTACAGAATTTTACTCAAATTTTAGAGTGTGCAATGTGTATAAATAAATTTCACAAAATTTTAAGATAATAATACAATAGCAGCCTATGATTCAAAAGTTTAGAATAAAAAAAACACTCTATTTTCATTTTAGCGAATTTACTATTCAATAAAGACTAAAGGATGCTCAAAAGCTGACAAATAAATGATCGGGCCAAGGAGCCTCTATAACAATTCCATGTACCTTCCCACATAAAAATCTACAGGATTCTATACTTGTATTGGAAAGAACGAAAAATATCACCTAGGAAGGGTTTCGATATACCTGATAGGTTGTGTGACCCTTTTGCAAATTTCCTCATGTCACTGAAGTTCGCAAAATTTATAAGCAAAAATATAACATTTTTTTTAAATTATTCAAATCAATTTTTTTTTTAATTATCTTAAAAATTGTATTATATGGTTTTGTATAATAATAACTCATTATAACGTCATATTTATTATTATAATGAAGTAAGTTATATTTGAAGGGTCCGCGGTCTAAAACTGTTAACTAACATTTCAGAAATTTTACACAGCAAACGAAAAACGTTTCGCGGGCCTATGCTGTATAGATACCAAAACGTAATTATCTAAAATCCATTCTTAAAAAACTAAAAGGAATTTTACCGTTTCTTTTGCGCTATATTAACTAAATTTAAATAATGTGCCAGAAAATACAAAAAAATCAATTTCGAAAAAATGTCAGTCAACAGTTTTAGACCGCATAAACCCTTCATTTGCATATTATACCTGTTTACTAAACGCACGACACTCGGATTTTTTAGCATTATTATACTTTTTATCTTATTTTATCCACTCACACACTCTGCAATTGGAAATTTTGAAAAGTTTTTAACTTCCCTAGAAATGCTCGGTTCTCGAATTTTCTTTTGCTCATTACTTATATTGAATGTCAGACAATAGCAAAAAAATTGTTCCCGATGTCCCTATCAAAAGAATGCATTTTATCCCGACTCGCCCCCTAAAATGAGCTGCACGAACAAGTCCGTGGGTGGATAAAATGCAGTCTTCCGATAAGAATATTGAGATGTCTTTTTTCTGGTAATACCTGACATCAAATACAAGTTCTAAGTTAAAGAAAATTTACTAACCGGATGTTTACAAGAAAGTTATAATTTTATCTGATTTTTCTTATACAAATTTCAAAGTGCGTGCTTAGATAAAACACAATCTTCCGATAAGGATAAGTGGATGAAACTTTTTCTTTTTTATTCAGACATCAAAGATGCAAGTAATTAATCAAAGAAAATTTAAGAACCGGACGCTTAGATTAGAGGAAATTTTTCGAATTTGGACCGTATTGCTTTAGAATGCGCGTCGATGGACAAAACGCAGTCTTTATATGATGATATAGATATGAATCTGTTTTGGTGTTGCCGGACATATAATAAAAGTAATTTATGAAATGTGAACTTATAAAGCGAGTTATTAATAAATATAGTTATAATCGTTACATATAATATATTGCATAATTTTTACTATATTTAAACAACAAAAAAATGATTTGAGTAATTATTAAAAGTTTTATATTTTCTTTCACTAAATGAGGCGAACTTCAGTGACATATTTTCTCCCCCTGAGGAATGCATAAGCAGCACATAGCGTGACTTCTGCGATTTGCCCTCTTTCTTTTGGTATCCTTTCCGTTTCTCTTTTTTTTATTCCACTCTCGATTCCTCTCGAGACTACTCTTCTCTTCTATCACTGCCGAGAAGCAGAGGAGACGTGCGTGCATAGAAATGAGAGAAAAAAGCGTAAACAACAAGCAGGCAAACACACAACAACAAACAGACAAACAGACAAACAGCACTGCTGCATTCAGAGTACGGAGGATTATGCCTTGAATTTTGCAGGGCCATATTCTTTCTGAGATTGGTTTCCGACTTCTTCTGCTTCTTCTTATCGCTTCGCTCAGCTTGCGCGCCGAACGGGTCCCCGTCCCGATGAATTTGCAGGAGGAATATAGAGGAGAGAAAGCGACGAAGTAGAAGTTCACAGAGGGATGGGGAATGAAGAGCTTATTAGTTCCCGTCGAGGGAAAATAGTAGTTTGCCGAGATCGGCTACGAAAACTCGTCCAATATGGACTAGTTTTCGTATCGAAAATACAATCTGCCGAAAGTTGTGATATCGAAAATCGAGAATCGAGCGAGAACGAAAAAGTAGTTGATATGCGGGTCGTTCATTAAAAGCTGTTCTCCACTCTCGTGAGGAAAAAAGAAAAACATTTACATTTCCCCTCCAACTTTCTGCGATGCTCTCTATTCTAGACTTGTTTCCTCGACTTTTGATATTTCTATGAGGAAAAAGTTTTCGCGGATGCGAATATATATTTGGGTAGGTTTATATCAATGTACTTTGCTTACTTTTTATCGGGAAAATAACAAAACTCGTTGAAATTTGGGGCAAAGGTTTAATTAAACCTGGGACAAATTCATAGCAAATTTATATTTTCTTTCCTCACCCATCCTTTTGTTTCTTGACTATCGCGACCAAATTGGGCACTGAAATTTAAGGGTACCAAATTAAAAACAAAGGGTATTAAAAATTGTGGAGTATAACCGCGGGCGGCATTATCAGAGTGCGTTTTAGCCACAACATCCGCAGGAAGTGTACGATCCCATTGGTTCATGGAAGCTCCGCCCTTAGTTAAACTAACCCTCTTTGCTAATTACCGCATATGTACCAGCGTAGGTTGTACGTTGAAGGTACACATACATGTGCACCGAGAACCAAGCGGCCTGAGTACGGGGGTTGTCGAGATCCATTGTATTATTTCGCTCCCATCATATCCAAGGACGAAACACGACATAGAGCTTGTTTGCCACCGGCCATATTCCCTACCCCCGGGTAGATAACAATGTCGGAATGCACTCCAATCCTATAACCATAAACGTTATGATTAGTAGCTCAGGGAAAGTTCATTGAACATGCATCTTACGTCAAAGGTATTAAACAAACAAATAAAATTAGGTGCGACAAAACGTAAAAAAACATCATCTCTTTAGTGCACAGTAGACACTCAGAGCAATATATCTTCGTGTGTCCGAATGATGTTTTTTGTCCCAACTGAAATTTTTTCTTAAATTTAAGATTATAGAGGATTTTTATTCGTATAAAAAAATCTTTTTGTAGCACACAGAAAAAACTGAGGGTTCACTAATGTTGCGGGTCAAATAAAAGTTGGTGTCATTTAGAACTTCAGCTCCAATAGATACCTGTAGAAAGCCAAAAGGGTTCGTTTAGAGCGCCCTTGAAAACAACATAAGGCCCATTCACAATCCAAACTCTTGCAAAGTAGGTCTGATAAGTTAGTGATCGATTTACAGCTATTGACCGATCACTTGAGACGAAAAGTTTCTTGCATATGAATATGCTTTATGTTGACAACTTTGCTACATAACCTGAAAATAACATTTAACAAGTCATTATATCTATTTTAATTGCGGTAATAAATATAATAATTGAACTATCTTCATTGAGTTACCTACATCAGAGTTCGATTACATGTATGCTTTGAGGTAAAAATTATTTGATTAATTAAACAAAATGTCGAAGTGGACAAAGCGAAAAATAGGTTCTTTATAAATAGGCTCAATTACAATTGGGATCGTTTACAAGACCAACTAAGGTATCATTTAGAGCTTATTTATCGTTTTGGGCTCCTTTTCTGCAAGTGGAGTTCATTTTTGTACTTTTTGTGCGCAAACGATAATGTTCGAAAATATAACAAGAGAAAATTGTATCTTCCGGTAACTATAATGTTTTCCTACTATAGTGCATAGTAAGTTTATGTAACTTTAATATGGTCATTTTCCGCTAATAAACGTTGGGTAATTAATGTGATTCAATATTTTGAGACTGGCGAATGTTATAGAATAATTATAGTGTTGTTGTCATTTTAATATAGAATTGTTTTTCTATTTATTGCACTGTCTTTATATACACTGAAATAAATTACTGGCACTGGAAACGTGGTTGCGCATTGTTAAAAATATCCTTAACTACTTTGTATAGTTGTATCGGGAAATGGCTTCCCGTTATGGCGCCTACGAGAAGTGACCATTGGAATGAGAAATTCCAGTCGCAGCAACTATGTGTTAATTGTCGCAACTAGGTTGCATGGTTACAATGACCAGATTTCGAAAGTTGCATTAACGAATCTCGTAAGTACTATATTTTGCTAAATCAATTAGTGAAAAATAATTTTTTCTTTTTAAAAAATACTCTGTTAGGTAAAATTAGAATAATTCACAATGAAACGTTCATATATATTATCAAAAGTATCCATTTAAAATTGGAAAATTAAAATTCTTCTATAAAATGTACGATTATTAATTAAAATAATCAATTAATCTAAGGGCTTTTAAATGTGTAACTCCAAAATCTATTGAACACAGTCATTTCGAATAAGAAGATACATTATTTTATCATATGTGATTTACAGCTTTTTTGGCTTTTCCCCAAAATCACAGAATGTTTCTCTTTGTTGCGGTTAGAATGTCGAATCGCCAATCGATTCTCGAGGCAATCCAGAAAAAAATGAAAATAGCAGTATGATGAAGAGTATTGAGAGGAATAAAAATTAACTCAAACACGAGTTTAAATATTCTTGCCTGCCATTCATTACGTTGAAGACGTTGAAAGAAGAAAACATCCAACCCGAGTTGACGCGAGCATACCTAACAGCTGATACAAGCTTCCTTTTTTACTAGTCCCAGCAACTACAACATTCTAGTAGTAGGAACCAGAAACTCAAAATATGAAACACGTGACTAGTAATCACGTCATAGTAGCGAAGATTCTAGTCAAAGCAACCAGATTTTCTTGTGCTCACAGCTCTTTTTTTCTTAAATACATTTTATCTAGTCATGAGAACTAGAGGCTATTTTTCTCAGTGTATAATATTGCATACGTATAACCTTTAGAAATTTCTAAAGCGATTTTACTATAAATTTAATGACACATGTCTTTAATCAATCAAATGGCTTAACACTAAATCTCAATGTGCCACTCTCGAAGATCGTCATTGATTCTCGAGTATCCCGCTTACTATCCACTTGCACCACTATTTCCTTCTTCTGGCTGTCTCTTTTTCATGTCTTACAATTTGTAGATTTTAATTATTTTGTTGAGATAAAAATAACTCGTTTTTTAACGAACCATATTTTTCGCACTATTGCTAAAGCAAATGTCTTGCTGATTCAGTTAACAAAAAAGTTTTCCAAGTGCAGAACACATTCTGATTTTTTTAACCTTTTATTTATATTTATTGATGCTTAAAATGAGTTATGTTGGCGCCTGGGTAAAGATGTAACCAAATTGCTGTAATTAATATTGATTGGAGTGCATATAGGGATTAAAATAAATTTACATAGATATGCCAGAGTCGTAGAAAAATGTATAACAGGTACACCTTTCGCTGCAAAAGTGTGAAAGGCATGGAATAAAGTTTCCGTGGACTTGGAGGCGAGATAAGGATTTATTCAAGAAAGAGATCACTTAACTTTTCGATAACATCTGTTCGGGATACTAAATGCGAATTACCGTTGGATTTTATCATTCCATTCAGGAATTCGCATAACTGATGCCAGCTCCTTGTGCGACCATAAATTAGTATATGTCCTGACGCTTGGAGTAACTCGCGGGTAGATAAATGTCGAGTTTTGAATAAAAGTTTATTTAGATTTATTGGACTTTCTTTGCAGGAACAAGCTTCTCTTGTTTGTCCGATCCGATGAAGTGCGCTTTAATAATCTCACGAAATTCAAGGAAGAATGAGCTGATAGATAATGTGATGCTGTGAGGGTTAATAAATTATAATCCAGTCGAAAACATTTAGAGAGAAATTGATCTTGTGTAATTCATTTCTATTTTAAGTTTTAAGACTTGGTAAAAGAATATGTCGAAGTTTGTTGAATTATATTATAATATAGTTAGACCGAATTGATTTCAAATCGGGCAGGCAGTCCATATCTCAAGTCACATAACCATCCGCTACTCAAATATATATGGTTCAGAAGAAAGAGGAAGCGTATATTTACCGATTCGCCCAAAAAAATGTATGCAACGTTATGAGTATTTAATTTTAAAAATTGAAAACGCAAATTATCAAAAAATCGTGAAGTTACTTCAATCTATAGAATGTTTTCTTGAGACAAGAAATATTCTTGTAAATCAAGAAAATATATCATTCGTATTCGTAAACGATATTTTCTAGATTCAATACTAATTCTTTTTCCGTGCTCATATTTTTTTGGCAAAAAACTCGAAATTATTGCAAGATACAAAAAAATGCCTCAATGGAACCCAAATTAATTAGTGGCTGATTTTTTTATGTTATTTTATCAATAGGGTTGTTTCCAAAGTCGGGTATCATTTTTCCAATAAATGGATTTTATTGCATATACAATTATAATTTTAAAAACGCCCATAAAATTTTTTTACATATTGTTTACAATTTTTAATTTAATGTTGAAGTATGAATTTTCTATCACGATGTCGATCTGAGGGCTTCTTTGACGTCAAAGGGGGCGGTTTTTCCACTAATCACAGCTCATGTGACAGTGTTTCTCAAATATCTTTCTGTGCTGATGTTTTGTTTTGGCTATGTACACATCGAAAATAGAAATCAAAAATATTGTTTAGAAAATATTATGAACATTATAAAAACATTTAGAACAAGAACTTATGTATATAAGAATTAATTGAAAAAGGACTTAAATGTAGTCATGTTTACTGAACAATTGGTAAATATGTACGAGTTTAAAATGTGTTAATAATCGTACTTACTGTTTTTCTTCAACGTACTACTGACTCTTATTCCATATATTACAACAGGATAACTTTTTTGCCACATAAACCTTAACAAATGAAGCTATCAAATGAAAATAGTCAGATTTGACAGCAAACCCTGGCCAAACCTCATTACCATGAATCTCGTTAGTTTTCATTTCATCCAAACCACATCGTCACATTGATAGATAATTATTAAAATCTCTGAGTCACGTGACACCCACATAACACCAACATGAATCATTGTTTTCTCGCATTACCTTGAAAAAGTATTTACCTATTTATTGTAGAAAAAAGTAATGTTTTTTATACTTAAAAGTGCAATTTCCGATGTTTTTTAATTTTATTTTCAACAATTAATTTTTTTTGTAACAGGGATAAGAATTAAGCGTATTTATTTATACAAATAAATAAGAGAATTCGGTTTAAACTGAAGACTAACTTATTAGTTATTTAGGACCAGTAATTTGTTTAATATAATATTATTAGATTGAAAATAATTTCTGATAATGGATCAAAGATTTCTCTAAACCATGAAATCCTGAATATATTGATTAAAATTAATTAATTAATTTTTTTTATCAAACTTATTTTAATGGCTGATTCTTTTGTTTGTTGCAGGTGAGTCTCTGAATATAGTGTACATTTAGGACTTTGTTGTAACTTGCCAATTATTTGTTTTCCAACATTGCGAAAAATTAAACAAAATGGTAAGAGATAATCATAAAAATCACATTAAATCATGAAATATGTTTTATACGCGATTCTATTATTTTAATCTGAAATTCTTGCAATACGAACAATATAGTTATCAATTGTTTTCACAATATTGTTTTTAAACATAAATTAACTAAATTGTTTACCGAACAATAGGGCTAAATGTCTCTTTATTTTCGGATTTTTACAATAAAGTCCAAACAGGAATTTAAATTATGTATTGATGCTTCAAATATTTTTTTTTCCAACCCGCCTTGAAAACAAGCATGTAAAGCCGATTAAAGATGTCTAGTGTTTTTGACCATTTTAAATTATAGGTGAAAGGAAGAAATGGCATACTTAGCAGAAGGGTCGAGACTGTGGGGTCCAGCGATTAAATTTGTTAAAGATAAATAAAATTTTCTCCATATTCACACTTGCCTGGTGCAGTGTATGTGTAGCGGGCGTAAAGTTTCATGTATCGGGCGTAAAGTATCATGTCGGCCCGGTGACGTATACGCATATGCAAACGTCACTGGGCTGGAAGCGTCTATAAATTACGACTATAGTTATATAAAGAATATATTTTATTAATCTACAAATATTCATAAATCTTGTATGTATGCTAAAAAAATACGATCCACTAAACAAATGTCCATGAACTTTTGTAAGTTAAGTTTTTCACAAGTTTTTCCTCACAGCGTAACCATATTGCGAAAACTGAAAATATACCACTGCACTTTTCATTCGTAATAAAGAGTGAAATCGCAACAAAGAAAATTAAACATTAGGTTTAACATTTGTGAAAAATAAAACAATCGATTGTTTTTAACTTTATTATTTAGAGAAGGTGATCATTATTATAAAAAATAATGTTTCTGGTGAGCTTCTTCCCCGCACATACTAGTTTTTTGCCTCACTTTAAGGTACTAGTTAAAAATTATTTTTGGAGTTCCGCAATAAAAATATGAGAATACAAAGTTTGATGACCTTAAATTCATAGTTGAATCTTAATTCAGCAAAATGAGTCTGAATTTCAAAATATAATCATATATGTTTTTTTTATTCAGATGTACCTTAGGGTACCTTAGGCAGACTGGTGTGGGGGGTCGCGCCAAAAAACTACGAATGGTAACAGGATTAATAACTTGTTAATACTCAAAATCACTTTCATATTTCACACTTTTTCCATGAGAAAATCCAACTACTTTTTACTATTATATTTATGGTTCAGAATTCTTCTTTTTAGAAGAAAATTCATCTCTGATTGAAAATTTAACTATTTTG
Source organism: Druon quercuslanigerum (assembly GCA_010014905.2). Classification (NCBI taxonomy): domain Eukaryota; kingdom Metazoa; phylum Arthropoda; class Insecta; order Hymenoptera; family Cynipidae; genus Druon; species Druon quercuslanigerum. Next base: position 9,524 of record JAAAKG020166233.1, read on the forward strand.
TAGGGAATTTATGTATTTTGTTAAAACTTCGTGATTTGGGGTACAAAATTAATCTTGTTTTTCTAACTAGTTGAAAGTTTTTTTTACATATTTTAAATTAATTTTTGAAACTGAAAATTTAGAGATTCCATTTTTTGTGGAAAAATAACTTTCTCGGAGAAAATACTTATTTTCGGGTTTAAAACTCTTGTTGAACGTACGTTTTTTTATGTGCAGAAAATTATTCTTCTTTTAATAAAAATTCATTTTCTTGGCGGAATATTAAATTATTTTGTTAAAATTCGTATTTTTTGTTCAAAAAGAATTTGAAAAAAATTAAGTACTCTATTTTTGTGTGAAAACTTAGCGTCCTTTGTTAAAAATTCAACTTTTTGGTTGAAAAATCATGTATTTTCATAAAAATTCGTCTTTTGATAAAAATGCATATTTCTTGTTTTAAAATTCAACTGTGTTTCACCATATTCGTCGTTTTTCTGGAGAATTTAACTATTTGCATTAAAGTTCGAAAATTTTGTTGAAAATTTATCTCTTTAGTTGAGGAGATCAACTATTTGATCGTTAATCCTGTTAGGTTAAAAGTTAAATTTGTTGTTAAACATTCGTTTTTTTGATTTGAACGTTAATTTTTTTTTGTTAGAACATCTATTTCGGATATTAAGGGCAATTACCTCGTCATTAGAAACGTTAGAAAATGCCGAATAAACTTGAAATCAACCTTTATAAATAACGGAAAAACTACGGCCGTCAGCGAGGGGAGAGGGGGGGGGGTGATAAAAAAGCCCAAATTAGTAATATAGTTTATGAACGGCCTCTTACTTGAATCCAGATAAGTATTTGCTTAATTTAAGTTTACTTCTAAATTTAATGGGATAAGCATTTAATTTGTAACAATTTTGTGCATTTTTAAAATGTGTTTTTGCCGAGAATATATTATGCAAATTTCTTAGAAGATCTTGAAAAAAGTGTTGACGGCTATTTGAGAGAATGCGAGTTTTAATTGGAATCGGGTTAATCAGCAATTCGTGGCACGGCATATCGCGATTAGCATTGAGAAAGTAGAAACAGGGCCTGAGGATTAAAGTGAGCCGATCCTGGAATAAGGAAGGTAACTGGTAAAGGGAGATGGTGCAACGAAGACATCGGGTTCTATTGGCCCGATGGCGGTGCTTCTGCACGGCAAAGCGATGCAATTCCGAGGAATCCACTCAGCATAATCTGCAACACTCTTAGTCTTCTCCTCCCGAGAACGAGAGCAGTGGCGATATTTACCTTTATCTTATTACCCAAGCCTATCCTATGGCTACACATATGCAGTGTATCAATAACACTGATGGATAAATATTAACTTTTTTTTTTACCCAAAAACTGGACTAAGTGATCCTCAAGGATTTTGATGTCCGGAAAACGAATCCGTTGTCCAAATTTTTTCTTTACTTCATGATTTCGGGATATCCTAACGCAAAAGTGATAAAGGCCATTTACCGTCTTCTTTGAAAGAATATAACTCGAGGAGTGATCTTTTAATCTTGATACTTCTTTCGCCATCGTTTAGTACTTTTTCTTACCTTTCATTTCCTTTTTGGATCTCGTATGAAAAAATCTGCTGGTGCTAGCCAGGCGCAGACCAGACCATCTGGCTTCTAGTCTTGAGACTGACCAGGTGGTTTGGCCTGGGCCTGGCCAAACTACTTTTGGCTGGTCAGCCACTATTTAATGGCTGATTAGCTAGGCCGGTCAGCCGCTGGATGGAATCCCCTTATTTTTTTAATGACTAAGAATGAAATAATTTTTAAATATAAGTTCATTTAGCTGATCAGCGACAAAGCTGGACCAGGCCAGACTGTCAAGGTTATTTTAGACACCTTGCAACTTTTTCGAAATATGTAAAAAAAATGCTAGCTAGTGCTTGAACCGTTTTTTTCTCTTCGAGCTAAAGATTTTCAAGTTGACTGAATCTGAATTTGATCTCAGATTTTCAAAATTCAAGGTGGCGGATCTTTGCTAGTTTTTCAGGACAATAATAGATTAATTTTTAGGACATCTAAATTCTTCGTGTTCAGTAAATCCGCAGTTCTTGGGTACAAGCTTTGTCGGCTTGCGTAATCTTCAGCCTAACTTCATTATTTCAATCCGTTTAAAGTAAAATACCTATCATGAAACATGGCGCGTTTATGAAAGAGTTTGACAAATACAGATTTCAATTTATAAATCATTTAAAGTAGATGGAAGAATGAAAAAATTGTATTGATCAGTATGAAATGAAGGATTTTTATTTATATGAATATAAGTAACGTTCTACAATGTTTAACAATGGAAAAAATTTGAATTATCCATACCTTCAAATTCGGAGAAAAATTTACTGCAACAAAAATAACTTTCATTTGGTTAGAACTACCGACCATGTTGATTTATTGGGTATGGTTACCATGTCTTTCAACTTTATTGTATCTTATTTTGTTTGGATGCAAAAGAATGCAACAGAAATTCACTTCTATTTTTTATGTGTGGGTATGACAAATTCATCTTAATTATTAGTTTATATGTATTTTTAAAGATCTGGTCACATATAAAAGTGTGCTACATAAACTTAATTTTGAAGGAACAATTAATTTGATAATTTTTTATGTGACTCATTTCAAGCCTATATGTCGCTCAAAATGTGGCCAACTGTATTCTGTGAAGGATTATTTTGCAATCTGAAAATCAGATGTACTTTCAGGATAAAACTTATTATTGTAACAGGATAGGCTCTGAGTTATGAATCTCCATAACTCGTCTTTTTGACAGCTAACCTAAAACGGGGTGGGTGAATAATTTGTACCATTAGAGTGATTGTTTTTTACAACTATTTGCACGCAACTTTTACCTTTATCAACCTGTATCTCTTTTTGAAATAATGGAAGTTATATACGTATATATATTCTGCATTATTTGCATTTAATTATGTGATAAATGCATAGGGGCTTATTTATTGTTCATACGCTACTCACTAATGGTTTTATGTATCTTGCTCAAATGCTCAATCCATAAAGAAAAGTACTGTGGGTCGGTGAAGTTACACTTTAATCTTTAAATAGCAATTATTGTCAGCGAATAACATAATTATTTTATCGTTTCAATAAAATATTGGCATAGCCTTATGCGCAATTGCGCACGTGATTTATTTTATTGTTCAACCCTCGAATGTAAGGAGGCCCCTTCTCTCTTTTAATGCGTATAAAGGGGAGTAAAAATTACGAGATGCGTAGAGAATGTATTTTATGTGGATGAATGCTACTGACTTTTAATAACTTTTTTTAGGCAAAGTCTAATAAATAAAATTGAGATTTCTCGTCTTTTAGTCACTTCTTCGATGCAAATTCTGAGCAGTTGTTGTTGACATACGAGAATCTATTTTTATTCAGACCATTCTCATTTTAAATAAAAGAATTCAATAAAACATTCAAAAGAAGGATAATAATCATAATAATATTATGCAAATCTCTTAATAACTTTATGTATTACAAAACAGAAAAATGATTTCTGAATTCTCTCTTTCTTATATTTTTACATAAAACTTCGACATGATCAAATCCCTGACAATATTGTCAGCTTACCCCAAGATATTGGGACCATAATTTCTTTTTGTCGAAAAAATAACCAGGAATTGCGTCACCAGTCTTTAAGCACCCAATTTTATATTTAAACCTTATATATAAGACTTAAAACCTTAAACGCTTTCATCTGGGAATATGAAGCTGAAATCAAATAAAGCTCTCTTATTTTTAAACAAGAAGAGATTTTGAATGCAAGAAGTTTAAATTTGGTGGGAATTTGGGTTCAGAACTTTACTCTGAGGCCTGAGCTTTGAGGGTTCCTGTGAGTTTTAAAAGCGATTCGTTGCGCTTAGCTGTTTTCGACCCAAGGAAGAAGAGAACAAATTTCTCTTCATAATTTAGTCAATCTCGTCACGTCGTAATATACGTGAAACAAAGTGCCAAGCCTCATCGATATCTCTCTGAAATATAGGCTTCGTAACGATACAAGAAGACCGTAAAACCAAGACAGCATCTGCCTCCTGAACACCCTCTCCCTCTCTTTAAAAAATTGCATTCGATAAAGGACTTTATGATTTTTCCAAGAAGACTTGACCTCAAGTCTATTAGTCGCTGGGCATCAAGTTAATAGCATTTTGATGGTTCCATTATAGGTATCTTATCCATTTTCGCTATATTATCATTTTGAAATATTAAGTCCAGGAAATTGTCAATTTTGTAATCAATTATAATGACTCAAAATCTTTCTTTAAAAAATGCATTCGATAAAGGATTTTACGATTTATCAAAGAAGGCTTGGTCTGAAGTGTATTAGTCGTTCCGTACCAAGTTAATAGTATTTCGATAGTTCCATTAAAGCTATCTTATCTATTTCCGCCTTATTATCATTTTGGAAAATAAAAACATTCTGGTTGAAGAAGTTGTCATTTTTTTTGATGAAATTTTGTAATAAATTATAATGTATTGTAATATATCATAGCTTAAATTTTTGTGGTGACTTTTCACGGTCTAGGTTCCATAAACCAGTTTCCGATATCGGGTAAAGCTAAAAGTAAGTTCTGAGCTAAGAGTAAGTACTTTCTTGATTGACAGGTTGAGATCTTTGTAGCTAATAAGAGTATAAAAGGAGGGCTTATATTCTTAGAATATTAAAGTTTTTCTATCGTTTTCTACTTTCCTTACATCTTTTTCCCCTTTTTTACTATCTTATTTTGTTGTTTCTCTTAAAATTTCGCGTTCCTGGCACTTTTTTTCCTTCTCGAATCTGTCATTCGTATTCGTGTTCGTACGGAAAGAAATTTAATGTCGGGCAGCTTTACTGTGTAGAGTTTCGATCCATTTCACTTTCAGACGAGTTCCTGTTCGACATTATATACATCGAGCTCATTCATGAAGATACTTTGCCCAAGGCAGCTAAGCATAGTGTAGGTAAATAGTTCCTTCATCATCTCAATTCAACAAGAAAGGAGATCGAGGGCGGAAGTGGTTTATCTGCTGAAAAGTAATCTTCGCAATTTTCAGTTAGTGAGATAGATTCTTCTATTTCAAGAGTTCAAACTTTTTTTTAAATAATACTTCTTTAAAACAATTATACATAATAAATAGAGTTGAATAATAAATAATACATTTAATTATTTCATACATTATTTTCGGTACAAAATACACTAGTAGTCACACTTTAATAGTGAATAAATACATCAATTTAAAAAACGAATAGCTCATTATGAGGTACTTGACTATCTTGAGAACGCTTGACAAGAACCATGTCACATGATTCCAATTAGAATTAGCGCTTTGGCGCCTGCCAGTTTTAAAATTTGTTTCCTCCTAAATGACGCAACATAATTTTATCTAAAATTTAAAGAGAGCCTGTTATTAAGAGTATTTAGTAAATCGAAAGATTTTTATAATTCACAACTGAAAAATTTCCAGCTGAAAGTTTTTCAAATTTTTGCAATTGTAAATAAATAATCTGTATAATTTGACAATTTTTATTAGAAGGCGTTCGAAGTTTTTAAACAAATTCAAACTGAAAGTCATTAAAAGCAACATTGTTTTAGGAAGTAAGAACTGTTAGGAAACTGATAAGCGTTTTTATGCTCCTGAACTTTTGTAACAACAAACAAACGTTTTACAAGAACACATATACATTATAAACTAATTTAGTTGATCAAATAATTTCATTTTAAATTGAAATGTAATTGAAATATAATTTTATATGAAAGTCACTGATTAACTTGCATTTATATTTATATTTATAATTCATTGAAATGGAAATTTATGTAACTAGTATTCAGTGAAATTTACTTTTGATTAAGATAATAAATTCCGCCTCATTGAAATTGATATTCATTCACATTCAACAGCTATTAATTAATGAAATATGTATTTCATATTGATATACTAACCAATGGGAATTAATTGATGTGACTGAAAGTTGGAATCTGAATTACTCTGCGTCTCTGGAAATAAACGTACAATTCACCCAAATTTATTGAATTTACATAATCGAAATTATTACCCCTAAAGTTAAATGCCTATCGTCATAATGATTATTTCGATATTCACAATATACATATTACGAGGCAATGGCGAGGATATCCCCTTCAAATTACTCCCTTGCGGAATAGCTAACAGCTGCTTCTCTTTCTGTTTTATTTCCCCTACGTCTTGAAATCGTTTACCTTTTAGAGGATATTTCGATTTCGAAAACAACCAGAAATCGTAGGGAGCCAAGTCAGGACTGTATGGGAACTTACGAAGCTGTGTAAGGCCTTATTGCACCAGAAATTGCTGAATAAGCTGCGACGATGGTTAGGTGCGTTGTCGTGGTGGAGGACCCAGTCTCCACTTTTTGTTTGCTCAACATTTCCGAAACAAAACTTTTTGAAATCTCGAAGTCTTTCTCTATTTCTCACACTGCCCAAAGGCATTTCCATTCATTAGCACACGCACTCGTTCCACATTTTGAGATGTTCTCTTGCGTTGCGGGCCTGCCAGCGCAAGAGGGTCACTTTCCACGACGTACTCCTGAATGTCCTAAAGCTTAAACCTATCTTTAATTTGAGTATCACTTATAGATTTATTAAAATAAACTTCCCTAATAAAAACGACGATTTCCGCACATGAATGATCAAGTGTTTGTCAAAATTTAATGCACACTAATTTCTTCGGTGCGTTCCGTTATATAGAAATGCGATATGTACGTTAGTTTGCAAAAACCCCGAAACTGTTTTATTTTGTTATATCTTTTTCCAATGAGCCTGATTGATTGATAAATAATAATAATTTTATAATTAGAATTGAACTCGATAAGAAGATAATATAATGAATTATAAGTATTAGGATGCAAACAAATTATTTTAAATTAATAAATAACTAAAATATAATAAAAATTGTACTGGAGACTTTGTATATATTTCTTAATTTTAAGTACTTTTCATATTTTAATAAGTGATCATTATGTAACATCCGTTATACGGACATTCACATTTGCAAATGCGGTTCTTGAGAGCAGAAAATTTATTATATTTTTTAATGATCTTCTGAAAAAATCCTTAGTAAAGGTTACTATATTATTTGCATAAATAAAATTATGAATGACCAAAGCACCCGATGCGGGTGCATTGACCGAATGCGGTCATTTCTTTTTCTGAGACACGCGAAGAAAATTTTTCATCCGTTTATTTGTTTATTAAAATTTCCATAAATTGTTTAACTTCTACAGTCTAAATGTAAAGTAAATCTGAATAGCTGTTTCATTGATTCCGGATATTTGGAATAAATCTTAATAGTTCATAGAAAACGGCACTCTTCAAAAATCAACAAATTTGTATTTGACATTTTATTTATTGAATAAAAAGTATAAATATGTTACTAACTTTCATTTCAAAAACTTTCAAATCTGATGAAAATTGTTGTCTGGAAATGAATTTGTCGACAGACACTTTTTTCCCCCTACAAGAACCGCGTCGCGCCACACAAGATGTGACGTTTGAATTTTTTCTCGAAAACCAGTCGCAGTCCCACTCCAGATTTTTGCATAGCTTGTAGAGAACACTTATACCTCGCTTTGACACAAAAATATTACAAGATGCCTTTTGTGGATATCATTTTTTAATTCTAATTTTATGTTAACAAATGTTTCAAAAATTATTTTATTTTAAAAAAATTTAGAAGTATATCTTATAACCAGTGAATTGAGACGACCAAATATTAAATCTGACAAGTGAACATCTGGATGTTATGGGTAAACATCCTTTTTCCTCCATGAGACGTGGACTCCACCAGCCTTATCACTACTCATTATTATAATTAAAATGTTGTCACAGACTTAAGATGGTTACTGTCCAACATGTCGAAGGCATTTTTTGTAACACTTGGATTTTTATATTTTTTGTAAAGTTTTGCCCTGAGCTGTCCCGATGTATATCATCAGTCACGGACGCATTTTTATAATGCAGTCAAGTGATCTGATGAGAGCACTGTGCCCCGACATATTGGACAATGCCTGGGGGTTAACACCATCATTGACAGACCGGGTTGCAGTCAAGTGCACGATGGGGGACCAACAGCTTGACGTGGGTTCTGAACCACCAGAAGCTCTGAGGTGAAGTTTGAGCGTCTTATTATTTAAAATGTTGTCACAGGCTTAAGATGGTTACTGCCCAACATGTCGAAGGCATTTTTTGTAACAGTTGGATTTTTATATTTTTTGTAAAGTTTTGCCCTGAGCTGTCCCGATGTATATCAGCAGTCACGGACGCATTTTTATAATGCAGTCAAGTGATCTGATGAGAGCACTGTGCCCCGACATATTGGACAATGCCTGGGGGTTAACACCATCATTGACGGACTGGGTTGCAGTCAAGTGCACGATGGGGGACCAACAGCTTAAGGTGGGTTCTGAACCACCAGAACCTCTGAGGTGAAGTCTGAGCGTCTTATTATTTAAAATGTTGTCACAGGCTTAAGATGGTTACTGCCCAACATGTCGAAGGCATTTTTGGTTAAAGTTGGATTTTCATATAATTGTATATAGCCTCAGTCCCGGACGCATTTTTAATGCAATCCAGTGATCTGATGAAAGCAATGTGCCCCGACGTATTGGGCAAAGCCTGGGTTTTACCTGGTTTATTATTATTACTATTAATAATCGCTGGGGGATTATATTGACCCTCAATAATAAATTATATAGAAATTGTTGATGTAAGTAGTTAGTGACACCCTAAAGCCAACAACTTACTTCAACAATTTCTGCATAAATTATTACTATTATTATTATTATTATAAGAAAAAAATGAGGAAGCTCCTTTTTCTCTAAGGCTTAGGATGATTATAGCTCATTTTGTCGAAGGAGTTGATTTTTGGTACTAATGTGCACAGGCATGTCCTGGCATATATAATACGGACGCATTTTTATAATGCAATCAAGTGGTCTGATAAGAGCAGTATGCCTAATGTGACACATTGAGCAACACCTGGTTTTTACCCCACCATCTAAGGACTGTGTTATAGTCAGGTGCATGATACCGGGACCTAGAGTTTAAGGTGGGATCCGAAACACCAGAACCTCGGTAAAAGTTACAGATAGAAAATTTTCCAGAGGTATCAGCTCAGGTATGGAATCCATTAAGCCATTAAGCCAAAGCCCTTTCGGTATAAGCGCGACTAACTCGGTTTTAGCCTCGTTATACTGCCGGGAATCAATTAATTAATATGAGAAAAGTAAGAAAAGGAAATGTAGGAGGTGTTATGAATTGGGAGGTATCAATTTTAAATCAATCTAGAATTTCCGTGTTGCTTATTTCAGGCAGTTGTCGTATCAAAACTCAGATAACTGAAAAAATAGTTTTTCTATGAGTTTAGGAATCAAAGTATTATAACTGATGTAATTTCAAATAAAAAACATTATTTTTTACACAAAATGTTAAAATTCACACAAAAAAAAACAATAATTTTAACCATGTTTTTTGCATATTGAATTTTTTCTGACCGTTGCTTCTTACCAGTTTTTAAAAAATTATTGTATTTTAATAAATGATAGCTTATTTTTTCCGGAAAAAACATTCTCTACAATCCACTGTTTCAAATTTTGAAAGTAAATTTTTCTGTTGCTAAAATCGTTAGAACAGTTTTTTTTAGATAACATTTTATAAACAGAAAATTATATTTTAAGATTATTTGGTTATTTTTAAAATTGGAAACAGTATAGTTGTAGCGAATGTTTTCCCCGAAAAAATAAGCCATCATTTTTTAAAAATTGGTAAGAAGCGAAAGTATTTATTTGAAATTACATCAGTTATAACATTTTCATTCTTAAATCTGACTTTTGGCACGAAAACTACCTTAAGCAGCACTTTCGTTCCGCAACACCGCCTCGAGTGACTTTGATACAGGTCGCTGACCAATATCTCTACAATCAACCCATGCGTAGAGCCTTATATAGTCATCTTGTGTCATAGATCACACAAAAATATACAAACTGACGGATAATCCCGTAGTAAGATCCGTACTTTTTACTCTAATCACATCCACTAAGTAAAGCTCTTAACCCGGGCCCATTAGTATCCAAGATCGTTTAGTTTCAAGCATCCCGCACTCCGCTGACCCTCTTCACCATCCATTTCTTATAAACTATATTTCTCTACACTTTCCTGTCCTGGCATACAACTGTCGCTTCCTTTGTTCCATACAACTTTTCATGCAAGCTCTTTTGTTTCTATGGTTGTGGTGTTTGTCTGCCTTTGGGTACGCTACCACTCAGTTTACCTAAACACACTTCTTTCGTCAATCTTCTTCTTTCATTCTCTCATCATGACCAAACCATTTTAATCAATTTCTTTCACTCTTGTAAAACAGTGTTTCCTCTACACTACATTCTTTGCACAATACTAATTAATTATATCGTGCCCATAAAAAAATATCAAAATAAATGTCACCTCTAATGGAGATCTTCAATTTTGAATGAAGTAAAATTTGTCTTCCACGTCGCCATTTATAGCATATCCCTCGAGACTAGTGGAGCCAGTGCTAAATCCTTGGTATTTTTGGAAGATAGGAGATTCGCCACGTAAGACAAACTTTAACTTGTGCCAACGGACAGCAAGGGGTAGGGTAGAGTTTGTTACTTACTCTATGGCGAGTGTACGCGAAAGAAAAAAAGGAGAAAATGGATGAAAAGCAAAAGGATTGAAGAGGTAGCGAAGCTGTGCCAAGGTATCCGCGTTATTTCATAAACACGAAATCAATTTTAATCCAGCACATTGGGGCTACTACGTTTACATCGCGATAGACTCCCAGGGCAAATGGAATTTATTTATAAGCTCGGACCACTTCCTGCAGCCGTTGCGTTGACTCTCGTTGCACCCTCACTCGTGTACCGTGTTCGTTGTCGACACGGCTATTTAACCCTTTATTTGCCTCAATTACTGCGACCAATCTCTAACAAGAATTGCCTAGTCTGAGGAAAATTTATTTTCATTTTGTTTTGTTTTGTTTTGTTTATTGACTCCAATTTTACTATTCTTAGCTCATTGACTTTATTTCCGTTACTGTTTGCACGCAGCAATCTTTGCTTTTATTAATAGGGAGTTGAGAAATTTCTTTTAACTTTAAGAGTGTACGATTTCATATTGACTAATTTTGAAAATTCCAAACCTTAGAGATATAGACTGCTATCTTTGAATTTTAACAAATTTACAGGACAGGCCTTTCAAAATTAGGTATATTCTACATGTAGAGTTGTATAGGCGTTTAATGATACTGAGAAGTAAGTTTTGCTACTTGTGTCCGGGTAAGAATAATTAGAATATTGGCACAAGATTCAATTGCTATTTTTGCCTGTTTTGTTAAAAAAGGGTGTATTGAATTAAAATCTACGTATACATTTGTTTTCTTAGATACAATCAAAATTGAAAAATGTAGTCTTATTGTTCCATCCGGCTCTAAACATAATAATGAGCATTAATTAGGACCACAATCCGTCCAAAATTCATGACCCTAGCTCAACCTTTTTTTTGAGTTATTATGAAAATAGTATTATTGACACTCAAGTACATTTATTAAAAACCTCGTTTTTGAACTCCTTATATCGAATTATGTCTCTTTATGTCAAGAAATAATGTTTTAAAATTTGCATCGCTAAAATTAAGGCTTCCTCTATGTGGAAGCAATTTTAAGTTAAAGTCGGGGCCAAAAGTCGAGGCCCCTCAATTATTTTGAAAGTCTTTTGAGTTCAATGGTATGATCTCTTTTGTCATAAAAAATTATTGTCAATTCTCAGGTGGCAAAGTAGTTTTAAAAACCATGATTTATCGGCCTCCTTTTTGAAGCGTCGACTTTCACGTGTTCCCAGAAAGCCGTCGACGTTAGCAAAAACTTAAAAAAACGCACAGATATTCCTTTCACATTCATCAAAAAAAAATATTTTTCAAAATTGAAAAATGTTTAAAAATTTACTTTCTGCAAGGATTTATGTACAAAAACTTTATATTGAAAACGAATGAAGATAGGAAGCTGCAACAATTAAATTTCTGGTAAAAATCATTTTAACGCAAGCAAGGAATATCATTCTGGATATTTCTGACTTTAATAAGTGTTGGCATGTGGGCCCGCACAGCAGGACAAGGACTTAGAAAAAATTACCCTTTCGGTGACAATAGTAACGGAGTCGGCTTGCTTCTGGTGTTACTATCTTCATTGAAAGGGTATTTTTTCCAATTACTTGTCCTGCTGTGCTTGCTCGCACGCCAACACTGTTTAAAATTAGAAATATTAAAAATTATATTTCTTGCGTGACCATGATTGTATCAGAAATTTTACTATTGCACTGCACATAAAAAAAACTGAAAATTTGGAGCCCTGAAACGGCTTCCTATACCTCCATTTGTTCTTAATATAAAGAATTTGTAATTAAATCCCCGTAAAAGTAAATTAATAAGTAGTTTGGAATTTTGAAACATGCAATGTATTAAAGAATGTTGAAAGAACATCCATGAATTTTTTCAGATTTTTCCTAACGTCGACAGCTTTTGGAAGCTTTAAAAAGGAGGCATAAAATTCCTGCTTTTTGGGATGTTTTTCCCCCTAACAAATGACAACAATTTTTTAGGATAAAAGTGATCATATCATTGAATTCGTGAGACTTCAAACTTTCCTGTGCTTGTTATTAAACTATTCTGAGATTTTTTTAACAATTTGCAATCCAAAGAACTGAGAGGCTCCGACATTTGGCCCCAACTTTAATAGTGTTTTGAATTGAGTCCTTAAAGTGATATAATTTTATATGAAATTGGAAGGAACAATTTAACATAAAAGCAAATCAAAGTTGGATAATTTTATATTTTTTAAATGAGACAATTTCAATTTGCAAACGCTTATCTTGTATAATTTCATATTTTCAGTGCTCTTTTGGAATCTGTTCACGGAGAAAAAATGTATTAGCACAGAATATTTAGATATTGAAGTAGAACATTCGTGTATATTATGCTATTATTATCTATATATCATGATTAAATATCAAAGTTTTTAATATCTTCTTTTCAATATCTATTTTTGTCCGTGTTTCGATGACCTTTCGATGACCCTTAATGCAAAATTGATCAATTCGGAAAGCTTCAATTTTGTCTATAATAATCGCTGAATCTCTGGTTGAGAGTGTTCAATTTGACATTTTCCTGTTTGAAGGTTTAGAAATCAAATTTGTTTATTTCTCATGGCTTCTAGTTTGGAACAGTACAATTTGAAATGTTTTTCATTTGGTGATTGTATAATTTTCCAAGTTTCCAAATTGAATTTTTTCAACTTCTAATCCTACTGAAGTGATATTATACAATTTAAAATTAGTTGTCTTTAAATATTATCTATATTGGTGATATATTTAAGTTCATAATCGTTCAGTTTTGAGTTTTTAAATCTAATCAGTAAAAATTTTTAACTGCTCGTGCAATAGATTCATCAATTTGAAACCTCTGCTTCGGTTACTTAAAATTATGGATTGGTTAGTGTTTAATACTCCATTTTGAAAATTTTAATGACTGCGATAACTTTTTGAAATCTGAAACAAAATAAGAGATAAGTTCTTTAAGGCACCTTAATTCCTCGTTATGTCTTGCATACTTTTTTCTTTAAATGTTTTTTACATTTAAACTGTTATGTCCTGAATGAATGCACTAAAATCATAAATATGGTGTTGATAATGGAGACATATAGCTGTAGCTAGAAAGTTTAATCGAATTCAGACATCACTGTAAATTATAATGGTATTGACATGACTCTATGGAAAATGGAAGGGGAGGGGGAGGGTGTAGTAATATATTTCGTGTTATGGTCGCTGTTAGCACCGTTAAACTAGTCTTTACTGTTTCACATTGGCCTTTGAGTCGCGCCGACGCGACGTCCAATAAAAGGTGCTCGCCGTAAAACGCACATTGCGGTTCTGCGACCTCCGCGAAAGGTTTGAGGTTTAAATCTCTGTACAAGTACTGTCGTATCAAAATTTCCACGAAGGGCGTCAAAAGACGAGGCATTAGGCGAAGAAAGGCCATGAAGAAACCGTAATGAGAAAACATTTGCATTCTCTGTATAATAATAATAATAATAATAAGTCTTATTACAATTGACTAAAAACTCAGGAGAAACCTAGTGTTATTTAACACTGATACCAGAGCTAAAATATATTTGAATCTTTTTTTGTAATAATACCGAGTAGTTGACAACTTGAACAATCAGGTGTACTGGCATGTTTGATTTTCTTTGTTCTCGAGATAAGCTCGGTTTCGGGCACGGCTTGTATTGGCCTTCAGCTTATCTCGGGGAATCCAAACGTAAACGGGCAGGGCTGAATGAGTCACGCTTGACTGAGGCTGCTTACCTCGGGACTTGAGTTTAAATCGAATAATACTTATAGGTAACTCATTGTGACCTTAAATAATCTAAACATTTTAAAGAACAATTGCAGTCACAATTAAAGCTAATAAAATGTAATATAAAATGTTATAATACAGAGTCATCACTAAACTTGGATCAAATCACCAAATTTACATTTCTTAGAATAATTTAGAAGATCGAAATACTTTACAAAAAAGGTTTTAGATATGTTTACGTCCCATTTAGTCTATAGTAAAATCTAAAAAGGTAATCACCAAATCTAAGGGCTTATTTAGTAAATATTGCAAAGCGCTATAAATCTTTTAAAAAAATAATGACTTTGTGGTTACTATTAATTAAAAAATATTTTAAAAACTTTCTGTTAATATATATTTTTTAAACTACCCTAAAATGATTTTTATTTGAAAAAATGTATGAAAACATCTTAAGACATTCAAAAATATATTCAAGTCTTAGATATATTTTGAAATCACTAATTTTCGTGAATTAATTATTTAAAATTGTATTAAAATTTTACAAAAGTGCTTCAAATCTCGTGATTTTAAATGAAATCTGAGTATATTCTTTGAAATTCCTTGAATTTTTTTAAATCTCTTGAAACTTTCTTGGAATCCTTTAAAATACACTAAAATATTTTTAATCCTTGAAAACCCTTGAAACTTCTTTAAGTTTCTGAAAATGCCTTGAAATTTTTTACAATACCCTAAAATCTTTAAAATCCTTTGAATATTAATATACGGAATTTAATATTTTAAATGCCTCAATTCCAAAAGTGGAACTCTTTTGAATTTTAAACATCGAAATTTTAATGATTTCTTTTTTATTAAATTTTTTTTCAAATTTCATGGATTAAAAATGGAATATTTTAGACTAAAACAATATTTGAATATAGAATTTGAAATTGAATAAAAATGTTTAGTTATGATTATATTAATTTTCAATTAATTAAAAATTGAAAAAATTATGTAAAGCTTCAATTGGACGTTTACATATAACTACTTTTCGAATTGAAACGATTCAATTTTTAACGTTCAGTTCTGTAAAGTATTTAGTTTTGAAGAGATTCAGAATCGT
This sequence comes from Druon quercuslanigerum, assembly GCA_010014905.2. Lineage (NCBI taxonomy): Eukaryota > Metazoa > Arthropoda > Insecta > Hymenoptera > Cynipidae > Druon > Druon quercuslanigerum. The sequence continues at coordinate 25,024 of JAAAKG020166233.1, forward strand.
TTTTGTAAAATTCTACTCCCGGGTTATCCTGGTCTCAAAAGTTTCCGGTCATTTGCCGGTCTAGCGGCCACTTTGTTTTAAAATTATTCGTTTTAGAGTACAAATTCAAAGTTATCAAAGGTATTTTAAATTGTTTTCATGTTTTTATGTAAAAGTATTTGTTCTGACAAATTCATAATTAAAATTTTTTCATAAAATTGTACTTTTTATTGATGTTAGTATTTATTTCAGCAATTTTGACATTAATTTTAATCAATGAATGCAAGTTGGAAGTTTTTTCTAATAACTTTTTAAAATTTTGTTATACTTTTTGTATGTTTCATTTTTAGTCATCCTTAATTTGCAGAACGACTATTTCATATTAAACAGTTTTTTCACAAGTTTAAGAACAATAAAAAATTTAAACATATATATTAGATAAAATAGCAGTAACAATTTAATAGTACATTTATGTTTTTAATATCATTTTTTTAATACACTACACTGTGAAAAAGTATAACTAACCAATTTTTCTGAGGCTTTTTTTTAAACTATATAAATTTCTTTCGAATTTAATCGAGATTTTGACAAAACTGCTGATTTTTCTTTAGATTCTACCAAGATCTGAACTTAGAACAAATAAGTCTTAATAATTTGCAAACGTATATCTTCTCTTGTTTTACATTTTTATTTAGAAGTAATAAATGTCTCATTACTCTGATAAACATGATGTTTTGTCTTTTCCTTTCAAGGCTAAACCAGTTATCTTAGTAAACTCATACGGAGCCTGATAAATGAATATTATTTTGTCAAATTTTCGAGTATATTTTAGTATACTTTATCGTAAATTATAATTATATGTGAAATGCATACATATGTGACAAGAGGAAACCGACGAAAACATGAATTCCTATTCACTAGACATCCTGGCTTTCAAAAGACTTTTGGATATCTCATTGCACGTATACACTTGAATTTACGAGTTATCAGCTCCTTGGATAATCCTATTAAAAGTATGTTTAAAATTCTAGTTGAAAAGTGTCTAATTTAATATTCAGGAAGAAGAAATGCATTTTTTTAGATCTGCCCTCGAAAGTTTATTTTTCCGGATTAGCTTTCGATTTGCGACTATTAAAGTTCACTGATGAACTGGATTGTTTCAGAAGAAAAAAGGAGAGTCGTAAGGCGGATGACAACGTTTACCTACACACACGGGTCATTGAGCTCGGGCTGATATCCGGAAAACTCTGATTAGATTTTTCCCATTGGAAAACTTTGGTTCTTGCTTGCCAGTATTGCAGTAAGCCGGAGAAATTCCATTTTAGCAGGAACAGCTTAATTTACCGGAAAATTCTTTATACACTCGCCCAATTACCGCATTTACCCCGCAAAACGCTACCGCTATATCTTCTTTCGGCCGATTTGGTCTCCGTTCCGGTACTCCAATGCACATCTCGTTTTTTACCCTCAGAAAATAATACATCCATTCTCGTGTCAGAAAAACAAAAAACCACCAATAATAAAATAAAATTTGATTTAGATGTCACTTTCTTAATGAAATCACTTCCTTCATTTCAAGTTCAATTTGTTGCAATAATGCAAATTTATTTTTATCTAAGAAAATTCTAAATTTGGAAATTGAAGCATTTCATTCACAAATAGCATTGATCATAGAAAGTTTTTTTTTCTCAACCAAATAATTTTCTCTGTGAAAATTTATCAGTTCCACATGCTATTTGAACAACTTTAATGATTTAAAGACATCTTCAACTATTTTGGAATAATGCTTGCGTTTTACACCAAAGTAGGTACCTTTAATCAAAAAGTATTAGACATTAAAAATTTAAAAATTATCAACAGAGTTCACGTCTATTGGCCTTGTTTGTATTTTTTACTGAAATCATTTTTTTTTAATTTTGCTTATGTTAGCGTTGCACAGCGAAAGCTGGTAGTGTAAAACAAGAAACACTATTTTTGGAACAATATTTAAAAAATTTGAACAGGTTCAGATTACATGTATTAACCTTTTTTTTAAGGGAAATCGGTTATTTTAGCGATATAATTATTATATTTCAAAAAAGGTTTGATTCTGAATAAGTCTATATGTTATGTTAAGAGTTTTCGTCGGGATTTATTGCTATTTTTAATAAAAAGGTTATTCGATTTCAAAGCATATTTAAAATTTTGCCCAACTTTAGATTATGTTGGTTTGTTTCATTCGAAATTGGTATTTTTAAACAAAAATCATCTAATTTAAATCCAATGATTTTTGTTTAAAATTATAAAATTTACAATCTTGAATAATTTCAGATTATTTTACTGTTTTTTTATTGGAGATAGAAATTTTTATTAAAAAAATTATTATATTTCAAAGAAGTTTGTACAGTTTTACGTTAAGTTGTTGTTTTTGCGAAAACTGATATTTATATGTTATTTTTTTCGTTGGAAATCAGTCTTTTTAATTGATAAATATATAATATATAAATATATAAATATATTTTAAACATTTCAAAGAAGATGCAAAACTTTTGAAAAATGTTAGGTTTCTAAGATAATAATTTTTTTTACAATTTGAGGTTAACCTAGAGATTTTACCGAAAATATCAATATAGATTTCAAAGGAGATTTACAATTTCGGAACAGTTTAATGTTGTGTTAACGTTTTTCATCGGAAATCGGTTACTTTAAACAATAATCATTAAACTTCAAAGAAAATTTACAATTTGGTAATATTTATCGTCGAATGTTGGTCATTTTAACGGAAAAAAAATCTGCCCGCTGCGCGAGCACATTCTCGTAACGCACTATGCGCGCAGCTTGCAAGCTTGAGTGTGCCTAGGGCGCGTGACTGTTGGTTCCCGCGCTGCGCGCTCGCGCTACGCGCTCGGTCTTTCTATGCACCCCACATTTGTGCACAAGCCAATTAGAATGATAAGTCGAAACATCGATAACTGTCATTTGATTATTGTGAATTCTCTTTTGTTAAAGCTCCTTCGGCTTTAACGAATACGTTTTCATCACGTACCTCGTGCTTCGCACTCGATTTCATCGACGCTGCGAACTTTTCTACATTTTGTTCAACTGTATCAGTATATGTTTAACTATATTGGTGCAAATCTCCTTTTTAATGGGTAATTTAATATTAGTTTCTTATTTTGCATTCAATTTTATTCTTAGCTATCCTGAAAAATGTATATTATTACATTATTATTACACCGTTAAGCCGTTTCCCTTTCGGGGTAGGCGTGACTCACTCGGTAGGGAGGGGAGTAGTGTGAGGAAGGGGTTATAAAAT
>JAAAKG020166243.1:0-28290 GCA_010014905.2 Druon quercuslanigerum
AAAATAGTTTACTCTCATAAAAATATATCTACATTGTATTAATATTCTAGTTGATAAAAATTTTAAGCAATAAAAAAAAACTGATCTACTTTTTTATTCTTTAATATGGGGATGATTCTGAATTTGAAATAATTGTAAATTATTAAAACAACAATGAATAATTAAAAACATTTACAATACTTTGAAATAAAAATTACTAAAGAGCAGAATCAAAAGTATAAGAGAGCCCCAATCAAGCACCACATCTGTGCGTGGCCTATTCGGTCCTGCCTCAACAAAGGAGGCGAGCAGCAGACCGGCCGAGAATCGTGATCGTCGACTAAAACTCAACTCAAATACGATTAAACATTTTTATTCGTATCTCGGGAACCGTTAAAGATTTTTTAAGTTTCTTTAGCTTTAATTAAAAATAAAATTTTACGCTCTATGTCGCATAATTTTTAGATTTTTGCAACGATTTTCCTAGGTCATGCGAAAACTTGAAGTCAAGGTGCAAAATTTTAGAAAATCTAGAATTTTTTTTAAAAACGTATCACGTGCTGCATTCTCTTCAGCAGATAAAAAAATCTGTTTGACTTTAGCAGTGATTTTCGATAGTGCTTGCGTCAATCGATCTCATAATTTCCGACCGTAGTGTACTTTTTTAAATTACAGTGTTAGAGTGATAGAGTTAGGGAATTTTCAAAAAACTAAAGTTGACGTTAATTTTATTATTATGTTTAAAAATCACCACTATTCGCTTGAAAATTAATCTCCTTTGGTTGGTCGCAATATCAAATATCACATTTTTTGTTTAGAATTCATCTTTTTTGGTTGAAAATTAAATTATTTAGTTGAAAGTTGAACTACTTTGTTAAAAATTGATGTATTTCACTGATACTTCATCATTTTAGTTGACAAATCTTTCTTTTGTTGAAAGTTATTTTTTCTAGTTGAAAATTAGTTGTTTTAACTAAAAATTTAACTCGCGCATGTTCGGTTCTAAGTTTATGTTCTTAAATTGTATATTCAAGTTTTTTTTTTAAATTCCTGCATTTTATTGAAAATTTGAATTTGTGAGAGAATATTTGAGCTTGTTAACTATGTTAAAAATTCAAATATTTGGTTGAAAATTCATGTACTTCGTTAAAAATTCGTTTATTTTTTTAGAAATATCATCTCCTTGATTGAAGATTATACTGTTTCGTTAAAAATTTACTTTTATTTTATGGAAAACTAAGGTTATTACTGAAAATTTAATCATTCTATTTTAGTTGAAAAATTATCTGCTTTACCTTTTTGATTCGAAATTGATTTCTGTTGTTGAAAATTCGTTTCTTTTATGGTTAAAATTATATTTCACTATCTGAAAATTAAGGTATTTTATTTTTTTTTAGAAAATTTATCTTTTTAGTTGTATAATTATCGTTTTAGTTGACAACTTACTTTATCTATTCCATTTTTGCAGAAAATTTACTTTTTTTGGAAAAAATGTAATATTTTTCGTTAAAAAATGTTCTTTTCTGTCGAAAATTAAATTATTCTATTTTTTGTTAAGAATTTATTTCCTTAGTTGAAAAAAAATATATTTAGTATAAAATGTAGTTTTTTATACAGAAAATTCATCTTTCGGGTTTAAAATTCAACTTTTTGTTTAAAAATTCATCACTCTGATGAAAAATTAACTTTTTGGGCTGAAAATTTGTTTCTTTTTAGTTAAATTTAATATTTTTAAATGAAGATGTCACCAGTCCATTTTTGCTTGAAAATCTATATTTTTAGTTGAAACTGTATCTTTTTTGGTAAAAAATTCATCTTTTGGATTTAAAATTGAATTATTTTCTTAAAAACTAATTTTTTGGGTTAAAAATTGATTATTTTAACTAAAATTTTAATTCTTCTATTTGTGGCTGACAAATAAGTTTTTTTGTGATAAAAAACTTAAAAATTCAACTGGATTAGTTTAATTTTAAACCAAACAGATGAATTTTCAACTAAAATACTTGAATTTTTAAACAAAAGTATTAATTTTTAAACAAAAATAATAATTTCTTACCAAAAAATACAACTTTTTAACAAAAAACATGAATTTTATATTTAAAAAAACTAATTTTTATCTTAAATTATGAATTTTTAACTGAAATGATAAATCCTACATCGGCAGTGTTGAATTTTAAACAAAAAATTACTTTGAAATTAAAACAATGAATCTTCAACTGAAATAGTTAAAATTTCAACCAAAAAATAATAATTTTGATTGAAAAAGATAAATTGTCAATAAAAACTAAAATCATTAACTTTTAAGTTTAAAAATGCAATGTTTGCCCAAAAAGACGAATTTTAAACTGAAAAAGATCATTTATCAACCAAAAATTGAATATTAAAATTTTCAGTCAAAAAATAAATTTTCATTTTTAGTTTAAGAGAAAAGTTATTTTCAACAAAAAAACAAACAAATTTTTAATAAAATAGCTCGTTTTCAACCAAATAAATGAAGTTTGAATTAAAATTATGAATCTTCAATAAAAAGAATTATATTCCAAAAAAGTTTATTTTTTAATAGATTAAATTTTATTTCTAAACTGAAAGATAAATTTTCAACTAAAATGATTTATGTTTAACTGAAATACTTGAATTTTCAACACAAAAAAAGAATTTTGAAACGGTTAAATTTTCAGTTGAAAAAATTTACTTTTATCCAAACTGATAAATTTTTAACTAAAATGACGAATCTTTAACTGGAAAATTTCAATTTTATGCCAAATAAATAATCAAATAAATAGATGAATTGTTATCCACAAAAAATGAAATTTAAAAAAAAGAACAGTTGAATTTTTAGTTGAAAAATTGATTTTTCACAAATTAGTTATATTTTTTAAAATGATAAATCTTCCTCCAAAAAATGTTTCTCAAATTTTGAGGAAGAAAGTTTTTAATTGTGGTGAATTTTCACTTAAAACAGGGATTTTTCAAACTTTTTTTTTCTAAATCCCAATTTGAATTATTTTAAAAAATTCCCGTTCCGTGTAAAAAATTCCCTCGTAACAGTTAATTTTTTTTTATTTCTTAAAAAAAACTTGAGGCTATAGATATTTAAATTTGATCCTATGTTCTTTCTTATTTAAACGAAAACAATGTCAAGCTTGTCGATTTCAACAAAAAAATTTTATTAAGGAATCTGTATTATCATCAGAGAATAACAGAAATTCTTAATGTCTTTTCAGACTAGATGAAGCAATGAATTACAAATTTTGTAATTACAATTTTTTTCTGAAAATGATCTTCTCGCTCTTTCTGCTGGGAATCATACCACAGAACTTCCGATTGCCATTAAGCTGCTAGAGAGATCGAAAGAAAAATTCTTTTTCAGAAATACACACATTATTTTTCCAAAAATAGTCAAATTTTTTAAGGGATCTGTATTGCCATCAGATAATAACAAAAATTCCTAATGTCTTTTTAGACTAGATAGAGCTACAGAAAAGATTTTATTATAAAATTTTTTTTTCTATAGCTTCATCTAGTCTGAAAAGACGTTGAGAGTTTCTGTTACTCTCTGATGATAATACAGATTCCTTGAAAATTTTTACTATGTAACACCTAACAAAATAATTCCAGTGTTTCTAAAAAGGATTCTTCTTACGATCTCTTTATCAGTTTAAGAGAAAAGCACCTAACCGGCAATCGGAAGCATTGTGGTTCGATTCCCAGCGGATTGACGGAGATCTTCTTTCAAGAGAAATTTTATTTTTAATATTTTTTTATTTTTCTATTAGGGAAAGACTTTATAAAAATCTTTTATCATCATAATTAATACAATTAAACTAAAAAACGCAAATATTTAGTTCAAGATTTAACAAATATTATTAAAAAGGAAGTAAAACAGTAGAACTTTTTTCACAGAAAGAAATGGTTTTGCCTACTTAATCAAGTGGTGGACACGTAAATAGTAATATTTCTCAAAGAAAATGTTTTAGAAACTCTCAATATTGGTTTTTTAGTAACAAAAATGATCAAATAATTAAAAAATTATTACTGTTCCTTGGAAAAAAATTATTTTCTATAGAGAGTAGGTTCTTGAGTATGATGACGTTAGCATCTAAAGATTCAAAGTAGGGCCTGTAGATTTAAATGGAGTCAAAGTAGGCTCTAATATTATATTCTCTAGGAGTTAAAAGTTTACATCAGTGGCTAGATGTTTAAATAGCGTGAAATCAGGTTCTATTAAGGAGTTGCAAGTTTAAAGTAGGGTCTAAATTTCAACTAGGATAAAGCGTCAAAGTAGAACCTTGATTACTTCCATTGATTCGATTACTATGGGCTAAAAGGATTCAAAATAGGATTATCATTAAAGGAAATGTTACACAGAGTTAAATTAAAATTTTGGGTTTTGAAAACTGTAGGTTCTAAAGATTCAAAATAGAGACTACAGGTTCAAATAGCATAAAATTATGTTGTAATAAGAAGTTGCGGGTTCAAAGTAGGGGCTAATTTTCGACTCGATTCACGATTAATCATCGATGAGCTGCTAAAAAGGTTCAGAATAGCGTCAGCATGAAATAAAAGGTTTATCAGCTTCAATGCTAGATTTTGAGATTGGCAACTGCAGATTCTAAAGATTCAAAACAGAGACTAAATCATTAGATAGCATCAAATTTGGTTCTAATAAGAAGTTTCAGATTCAAAATAGAGGCAGTTGTTCCAAGACTACATGTGATCACGTGTTTACCCTTGTTATTGCTTTTCCAAATCAAGAAAAACTCTTCATCATAAAACCTACATTTACGCATCTAACCTACAACATCTACTAATCGACTTATAGATGCTAAAGCTGCTAAAATGATTCAAAATAGGGTCAGCGTTAAAGAAAGATATGAATCATCGTCAATACTAGATTTTGAGTTTGGCTACTGCAGGTTCTAAAGCTTATGAAATACAACTTTGTATTTGATTACTACAGGCTAAAAGAATTCAAAACAGGATTAAAATTAAAGGAGATGTTAAACAGAGTCAAGTCAATCATAAAATCTATTTTTACGCATCAAACAACATCTACTAATCGACTTATAGATACTTGACCAGTCTTTTGCAAACGACTGTACACTAATCTGTAATTGCAACAACCTGAAATAAAAAAGGATCAGGAATTCTACAATGTCATCAGATTCCAGGTAAGAGTCGCGATCCTAAACGGTCTGGTGGTTGCAGCTGCTGGGATTGGATGTTCGGATCGTACCAGTACGACCGGTCGGTAGAGGATTCTCAAATCCGCGTGATGTATGCGTGTCTCTAATAGTATGGCTCATAATAGTCGGGGATGCATTTGGTAAGGACCGTAAAGACCACAGCGAAGAACCCGGGAAGATCCGCTTCCGTGTTTCGCTTATCGATTCAAATCGCGTGCAGCGTGAGTATGAATGAACGAATGAGTGGGCGAGTCAAGCGAGCCACCGGTTGAATGGGAAGCCCCACGGGCAATCACGAGCCAGCACTCGACTCCTCTTCTCTCTTGCCCCTCTTTGCGCCGGCTTCCGATGCCCGCCGCCGACGACCTAGAACGCGAACCCATTCCACCACGTGTCGCGGACGCCGCCCGCTGCTAGCGACGAACACGCTCCGTCACGCTTCGTTACCTCGCCCAAACTCGTACTATCCACCATCAAGTCTGCCCTTTCTTCAATCTTCGAGATGCCTAAGTCCTTATTTAGCAGCTGGTTTTCTGCCAAGAGCTTTACGATTCACGGTACATTTGCTTCCAAGATCGTATGTCATTCAAACGAGGCGATTACCGCTTGTTATTTCAATACTTACACTCTTTTGATATTTTAATAGGATAAAAGCCAAATTGATTTCAGATGGTCTTTTGGTGTCAACTCATCATTTCAAATCTAGTCCCTCTGTCGAAAGATTATAAACTGATTATATAACTAATCAGTCATGATTGACTGGTTTTCGTAGCTTCTAGTGTTGATGTTGATCACTTTCAACGGATGGGAATCTTTATTTTTAATCTATAGCCAATTCAATATATATGGAACGGTTACATCAATCAATGATTTATCTGTTAGTTATCAATGCTGAACAGTTTATTAGCAAAACAACTGGAGATGTGAAACAAATGGAATAGCCTAATGATACTCACCGAAATAATAAAATGTAATCAAACTCTCCACAACTTCCTACAGCTTACCGTGTTGACGTTAAATACAAAAACAAATGGATCCTGATTTTCTTAATCTTAACCGATTCGATGGACTGGTTATATTTCATCATATGGAATGGCCTTAAATAAAACTGATCCATTATCTAAGATTCTAAGGCGTCTCATCCGGTAATTACTCCCGAACAACATTTTCTCTAAATTAGCTACATCCCTACAAATTAGCGATAAATCCAATCTCCCTGAAATAATACCACTGCCACTTGTTTATGTACTAAGCACCCTAATGATAATCAAATCGGATAGAATCGAAATTGACTTTAGATGCAAAGGATGAGGCCTTTTTTAAATCTGTAACCAATTCGACACAGAACAATGCTATCGATAATAAATTAATCAGTTAGTGATCAGTAGTGGTAAGTTTATCAAAGTAATTGAAGATGTGAAACATATGGAATAGCCTAATACTGCTCTCCGGAATAATCAAATTTAATCAAATTCTCCACAACTTGCTACATTTACAATTAAGAGACTCGGGTCTTAATTCACTTCTTTGTTGGTCTGTCAAAATATTTAAACCTTATTATCCGAGGAATCATTGATGACTAACTAGTTCTAGTAGCTTCTGGTGTTAATATTACTTACTACAAGGAATGAATCCTGATTTTCTTAATCTATACCCAGTTCGATATGCAATGGTAATACTCCATCATATGGAATAGCCTATAATAAAACTTCTCAATGATCTAAGGCGTCTCAACTGGTTCTCCTCCAACTTCCGAGCAACATTTTCCCTAAATTAGTTACATCCCTACAAATTAGCGACACATCTAATCTCTTTGAAATAATACCACTACCACTTGTTTATGTACACTTTATACACTTGTTTAACACGCTATTGATACTCTAATCGGATACCAGCGAAGTTGATTTTAGTTTATCTATTATTTTGGTATCAACTCTTTATTTAAACCCTGTTAAACTTCCGAGGAAGCTATTTTTTATGTATATATTTTATTATCCAACCCACTAATCACTGATGACTGATTGGTGTTAATGAGCACAAGGGATAAGACCTATTTTCAATCTGTACCCAATTCGATATAGAACAATGATATCAATCAATAATTACTCAGTTGGTGATCAATGGTTTCAATTAGCGAAACAACTGGAAATGTGAAACATTTGGAATATACTAATGCTACTTTCCGAAACAATAAAATTTAATCGAATTCTCCACACCTTGCTTCATTTGCAAGTAAGAGATTTTGATCTTCATTCACTTTTTTGTTGGTCCGCCAAAATATTTTGAGCTGATTATCCAACGAATCATTGATGTCTGACCAGTTATAGTAGACTATGATGTTGACGTTAATTACTACAACAAATCGATCCTGATTTTCTCAATCTATACCCAATTCAATATGGATTGGTTAGCTACACAGCCAATTTTTCTAAAAAGATACCAATACCATTTGTTTATGTACTTTAATACCCTTTTGATAATTTAATCGGATAAAAGATAAAGCGATATCAGTTGGTCTGCTGGTTTGGAATCAACTCTTTATTTAAAATCTGTTAGAGATGTTAGAAGCTAATTTTTCTGTTTATATATTATTATCCAACCCACTAATCACTGATGACTTCTTGATGTTCATGAGCACAACGAGTGGAGCCTTTTTTAATCTGTACCCAATTCGATGTAGAACAATGATATCAATAAATAAATAATCTGCTGGTGTAGTGGTAGTCAGTTTAGCAAAGCAACTGGTGAGGTAAAACATATAGGATATCATATAATACTACTCAATCATCTAAGATCTTAAGGCACCCCAACTAGCAATTACTCCCGACCATCCGCTCCAAATTACCCAGATCCCTACAAATTAGCAACCAACCCAATCTCTCCAAAACAATCGAATCTACTAAAATCCTGCAGAACTTGCTACATTTGCAAAATCACATCACAAGCGTCTCTCGTTTGGATCAGGGAAGCTGTGGTGGTATTGGTTCTGGCATGGAGGCAGAAAGGGGAATCGAAGCGACTGGCCGGGTGGACAGGACGGCAAGATAGACAGGACCGGAGACCGCTCATTACGGGCGACGCATGCGCGTGGAATGCAGCGGCTCTGGTCTTCTCGATACAATAAATATAGCATCGGATCGGCAACTTGAGCCTGCAAGCGAGAAAGCGAACGATGAGACAAGCGGCTGAACGAGAGAGAAAGAAATGAAGGAAGGCAGACGCTCAACTGAAAGTAAAGGTGAACCAACCGACGGAGAGACCGACAACAATGCCCACGGTAGTAACGACATCCAGTTAAATCCGAATACCGCAAAAAATACGGTACCGTAGTTGTTTAAGGGCTCCAAGAAGGCATCGCTCTTCCTCCGCCTACTGATCCTGATGTTGACTAACAGTGATCTACGCATCATTCGGTTTCGACTCTTCCTTCAGGAGTCGGAGTTGATTCCGAAGGTGTCAGGAATTTGACCGTTTATTGGGGGATCCCGAGTGGATCATTTTCCTGCTGTGGGGTCTTTTAAGGGTAATTATGATAGATCTTTAGAGGCTCGCTGACATGATCAGTTATGGTTTGGGAATTGTGATACAATATCTGCAAAACCTGGTTGCATTATCCCATTCACTCGTTTGGTACTAATCACACCATACATTGCTAACGTTCAAAGTTGCTTCATACTTCGATAAGATTTCATAATATTAAAGCTAATATAACACTCAAAGAAAAGCCCCCTTGTGGCAAAAGGATCTTTCCTGACATGAATGGAATTTCCTCTCAAATTTAATGTTTAGAAGATTTTCATTTGTCTCAACAAGAATCCTTTTACTAAACGATGTTTTTGCTTCAAGAGAACTTTTTCTCTGAGTGTAGAGACATCAATCTAGTAGTATCAGATTTATAAATATTGGGGAATTAATTTCATAGTTTCGTGAAGGAATGGAGACGTAAAACAAACAAGCAGAACTTTTGTTTCTGATGTTTAACAAACCACACATGCATGTTGCACTCTGACTTAATCAGTTATGATTTGGAAATAGTAATAACATCTTACAACCCGAGCATCCGGATTTATTCCATAATCTTGACAAGCTTATCCTAAAATTGAAGCTACTATTAAGTGTTAATCAAACTGGATACATTGGTCTACTTAATTCAGTTTCAACCTAATAAGATTGATCAAGATTAGACCACTAATTTCATATCTTATTAGATGGCTAGAGATGTAAAAAAAAAGATGCAAAACATCTTGCAAAGAATGCAAAACATGGTAGTGCCCTCCCATTCATAAATATTAATGTCAATATTAATCAGATGATAAATTCTAATTTAACTCATCTTCATATCGCTGATTTGACACAAAAATCAGACAAGAGACATAATACCGATCATCTTACGCAGAGATATACAAATGCGAATGGTGAAGACGTATCTACCTTCTTATCTTATCTAAGATGGAAATCCGCGCTATCGAAAATATGTTCGGCAATGCAACCCTAAGGATGTCGTATACCATAAACGGAGGGCATCTGCTTTGAGATTGTAGGGAGCCGCCACGGTCGATGTATTCACGATATAAGCGCTGATCAATCAAGAGGACTGCATCATTTAATCGATGCCTTAATAATTATTAACTCGCTTCCCGCAGACTTTGGTGGGCTAACCCCAATTTGCAGGTACTAAACTCCGGCGAGACTTTTTTCATAATTACCCGACTACTCCCGTCTTAAATGATCTTATCGACTAAAAATACGATGGCTACAAAAGAATGCGATAAGATACGTAGAGTGCATTGGAGCTTCGTTAAAAATATTGATTAATTAGTATTTATTGCTCTATTTGAGGCTAATCGAGAATTTTTTGGGGTTCATCGGTTTCTTAGATTTCTTCGATACTTCTCATCTGCCGTGATTTAAAAAAAAGACCGTTAACTGCAAAATGAAGGAAGCCACTAAAATCGACGAAAACTGTTTGAATCTTTATTCGCGTTTATCGCGGATTTTAATTCACTTTCTGAAGATTTTTTTAGAGGTTAATTAATTATCTAAAATGCAGTTAACATTCACATTTCTTTATTAAATTCACATAAATTCTGAATGTATGGATTAAAAGCCAAAATCTAAATTATTAAGTAAAACTAAAAAAATTTCAAACATACTTGGATTATAATCATGTAATAAATTTTCACATTATAATCATAAAAGAATTAAATGTCATCAGATACATTTTTTAAATAGTACTTTTAAAATAAATTATCTAATAAATTTTACAAATTTTGGAAGCGAAATACATTATGATTTTCTCATTTATAATTCTTGAACAATATTTTATTTTGAATTAAAAAACTTCAAACTTGAACGATTTCAGAATAAAATGTCAAAAAATCATTTCTAAACTTTAAAAATGTAATTTTTTCTGATTACAGTTTTCAAAAATAGGTCATTTAAAATTCATAGGAAGGAAAATAGTAATATTTCGAATTAAAATCATTCAAAATCAATCATTTAAAAGTGAAAACTTTTCAATTTTCATTAATTTAATTTTAAAACGACCACAATTTGTCAATTTGAAATTGAAAAGTAAATTAAATATTTTAAAGGAAAAGCTTGTAAAATTCTAGAAATATATTTTTTTTAATAAATCAAATTAAAATGTTTTAACGTATAATAATAGAATAATTTTCAAATCTTAACCTTAAAAATAAAGTTATACTAAAAAAAACGTTGGAAATTAAAAGTTATTGTGAATGAGAAATATGAAAAATGGAAAAATGTATACTCTAGAAACTTGAAACTTAAAAAAATCTGAACATCATCGAAAAAAAATTAATTTGCGAAGTATTGTGATATTAAAGCGTTTTCGTACTCAAACCCTTAAAATTTTCGATTATTTTAATTAAATTTAATCGTTTAGAAATTAACCATTTTTAAGTTTTCAATTATAAATTTGAAAATTTAACCATTTCCGTTTTAATCGCCAAATTAAAACTACTGGGATTACTGTGAGTAAATTTAAATCGTAAATTGAAAATTTATCGCTTACCAAGAAAATTTTTGAATTCTGAGCATGAAACAATTACAAATTTTAAAAATTATTCAGCTGTTCAATAAAAAAATTTTTTTTTATTTTTACTTTTTAACTGCGTTTGAAATGTTCATCTTTTTGGAACTTTTTTCAAATAGACAAACTTCAGCACTTGAATTTCGATTTCGAAGAATTTGAAAGCCAGAATGTTTTGCGCGTTTGAAATTCAAACCCAACTATTTAGAATATTTAAATTTAAAATTATTAAATTTATAAATAACTGAAATTGAATTGGTTGAAATTCGAAAAATGTAATTGACAATTAGATAATTGTTAAATTCTAAACAATTAAATTTTATTAAAGTAACAGAAATTTTTAAGGTTTTAACAAAAAACTTGTTATATCACAATTTTTTGCTGCGATTTTTTAAAAATCTTAAATGAAGCTCGGCTTTGTTTAACTGTAGGTTTAAAGTTCCACAAAAAAAATTTTCCATTTCGAAAGGTGGGATTAAGGGCGAATTTATTTCTTGATTTAAAAAAAAGTTTGTCCAATATTTCTTTCGAAAAATTAAATTTTAAAAACTTGATTACTTGTAATTATTTTATTTTTCCAAATATGTAAATTCAAAAATAAAAAGTATTAATCTCTAATGTTTTAATAATGCTTTTAAATTTTAATTTTACATTGTATTTAAGAAAAGTTTGTAACCAAAAGAATTCTGTTTACTATCGAAATTGCATTTGTAAAAATAAATTCCTTCCAATATGACAATAATAAAAAAAAATGAGAAAAAACTATGGAAAGCCTTATTGAATTTAAACAAAATGTCCCAAAATCTATGTTTAGGGACGAATTAAATAAGTTAATAAATATACAATTAACAAGTTAGTATTATTTATTGTAGGTATTTTGTAGTCTGTTGAGAGTTTATACATATTTAGATTTGAATTTACCGCGCTAATTTCGATTATATTCGATTAGTCGTCCGTTCGATTATTTGGCCATGAATAAATGCATCAATAAAAAGAAGACAACTTTGTAAAAGTGACGAATAGTAAAAAGATCAACCAGTGAAATCATGTGCATAAATCGTTAAAAAAATTCTCAGTTCACCACGTTTTTTATTTTTGTAAAGTTTTTAGATTAGTGTGCGATAAAAGTACGTAAAGACTTAATGTTGTAACTTTCTGGTATTATAACCTCACTTTTTTTTGCTCCACGTGCCAATATTTTTGGATTTTTTTTTGGTAATTGATAATGAAATAATTTTTTGATTCGCAAAAAAGAATATTTAATCTTAAACTTAAAAAATAGGAATTACTGACTGTGTTAAAGTGGACTGGGTTCGAACTGATCGAATTAAAAAAAAGGACTTCGCAATTTTCGACCAAGACGATTAATGTTCTATGAAAAAAGACAAATTTTCAACAAACTACATGAGTTTTCAACCAAAAGATTGAACCTTCAAGTGAAACTATAAATTTTCGACGAATCAGTTAAATTTTTGATGTAAAAGATGACGTTTTTATGAAATAAATAATATTTTTATGAATAAAAATTAGAAGGGGCCAGATCAGGCTTTTCAATTAACTGTCATTCACGGCTCTTTCCCAAATCACGACTTGAAAAATTTGTTAATTGACGGCGTTTTCTGAAAGTTTACCAATAATTATTTAAAAAGTTATAAACAATGTAGAAAAATTATTTTTATCATCAGGTGTATATTTCCCTCACGAATCCAACTATTTGAAAAACTATTGGGCATGTTGAGAAAATGAAGGATGAACGACTAACAAAACAAGTGTATCAAAGATAAAGTTATTGGCTGCGTGCCCAGAGGCAGACCGCGGAAAGAATGGTTAGAATGTGTGAATGAGACCCTAGTTAAAAGGGACATAAGAAGCCATAGAAACACAAGAGCCTGCATGAAAAAATGCATGGACGTTAAAGAAGCTGAAGAAGTATGCCAGGACAGAAAAAGTATGGCGGAAAATAGTTAATAAGAAGAATGTCAGTAGAGTGAATGGCGTCTGAACCAAAGGACTTGTATATTAATGAACCCAAGTGAGGAACCTCACATGACGACTTTTATGAGGATCTTCCATTGGGTGATTGCTAGAGAAATTGATCAGCAACCTGAGACGGAGCAGTGTTGCCCGTAATGGAAACGGCTTAATTTTGTAATGATAAGAATAATCTTTCGATTTTTTTCATTTAACGGTATTTTCTGAAATGCCGGCAGTCATGGTTTTGAGTAGGGCGACGGAATGGTGCGAGTTATGAGAAAAAAGGATGCAGAAGAGCACCCGACAGGTAGAGACTGATAACGTCACGCGCGTTATTAATTACCGAGGTTCGGCTGTTTGCAATTAACGTCCGATCGGTTATAGTTAATTGCGGCAACACGACTCCTATGCACTTACCCCACCAGCTCAAGGCTGCTACCATTAATTATCTTCTTCCTCGCCTACCCCCTTCAATTTCAGATTTTGCGTCCCAACCTCGAGCTTCAGATAAAAGCATTTTTCCCCCGGCTTTATGAAACTCAAGGTGCTAAGGCAATCATCGCCTGACAAAGTAGCTCGATATTGCATCGACTGAGAGAAACGAGACCAATAATTCATGAAAAATTAGCAGCAAGGTTGGATGAATTACAGACCTTGTGACCCGATATGGAAACCGAAAACAATTAGCTACTTTTTCGTATATTTAATTTTGCAATTAATTTTTAAATTTCAATGTTTTTCTAGGGGGGAAGGCGTTATAAGGTGGGATCGATAGGTATATTTATTTATACTGTCGGCAGAGTCGAGCGATCTGGAGCTTCATACGTCTTGGGTCTGTTCGGTCACTCAAGAGTTGATTTATATCCGTGAGTAAGAACCCCGTGCCGGGACCTCGTCGCTTCGCTCATTGCTTTTGTGAGCGCTCGCTGGTACTCACTTTGAACAATGGAATTGCGTTGCGACGTCAATCTCCCTCTATCAATCACCTCGCCCGTGGGGTCTTTTATACCCCCAGTCGATCTTCGTACACTGCAACCGCTTGCCTCGGGCCCTCCTCGCCCCTTTTTTGCGCCTCTTTTTACGCGACGGAGAGCGGAACGAAACAAAACGTAGGTGACGATTTAACGGTCTACTATTTCCGTACTCTTCTCTTTCCATCTACAGAGTCTCTATCTCGACTGATCATTATTAATTCTTCTTTTTTTCTCTGACAATTTTTCATTTTCCTGGTTTGGTATTATTATTTTTTTAAATGACCATGGTTTCAAAAATCCTGGACACTCTACAAATCATTGAATAACTCAATTGAAAAAAATCGCTTGTAATAATGAAAAACATGTTGTTAATCCTCATTTCATTACGAAGAAGTACAGTATCATTTGACCGTGTAATGTCCATTCAAAGTATCGATTAGACTTGAGGTCGACTGCCGTAGAAAAAAAGACAGACAAAAATAATGTGCGGTAGCAAGTTATTCATTTAATTGACTGTTTTATAAAAAAACCCACCATTAAATTTTTTGATTTTTTTGAAAAATTGAAAGCCTCTGATTAGAAGCTGAGTTAGCATCCTTCGATTTTATTTACTGCCGACACCAACGTTATAAATATTTTTGTGCTTCACTAATATGTGCTTCTCAATAAAACTTCAAGCTAACTACTCAATTTTTTTTCGAAACAATTTGTGCATTTTTTCACGAAATACGATAGTCAAAATTTGACCAAGCGGTCAAATAATACTATACTTATTCGTAATGAAATGAGGATTACCAACATGTTGTTAATTTTTATAAGCAATTTTTTTTGATTGAGTAATTCAATGATTTGTAAAGGGGACAGGATTTTTGAAACAGTAAATTTGAGTTTTAATTCTTTTCGAAAATGTCCTTATCCATGCGAGAATTTCCTGGTCCAAATCAGGCTGTTCTAAACAATTAGCTGTTGCTCCCTGGACTTTTGAAATTTCGTTTTCTCCAAGAAAATAACTGTAAGGAAGCCAGAGAAAATCTGTTTTAAATGGAAAAAATTCCAAATTCCTCTTATAGGCCACCATCGAAAAATTCAAATTTTCACTAAAGCTGAACTTCATTTTTTGATAAATTCTTTGTTGCGCCTATCTGCAAAATATTGTTTTCTGAATATGAAAGAATCTAAAAATAGCAAATAAGTTTTTTCAGATTGAGAAAATAAATTTCGAATAGACAAGAAAATGAAAAACTAGTCAGGGAAAAATCATAAAATTTCAAAAACAATTTTTCCCTAACTTTTTCTGACCAATAAAATTGCCTGAATCAGGCCTCACAGTCCCTATGTGATAAAATTTGGGAACCAAACGGTACTAAATTCATAAGACCTAAAAACAATTCAAGTAAAATTCTAAAGAATCCAAATGCACTGGAAATTTTTTTTTAATCGATAAAATTCGATTGACTTCCGTAAAAATAAAATAAATTTAGAGGAATTTAAGGTGAACGAGAAAAATTCGATGAAATTCATCAAAATTCAGTTGAATTAAAAAAAAATCAGATCAATTTTAAAAAATTTGAAACCCTACAAATTTCTCACTAAAACAGTGACTAATGACTACAAAAAAATCAAAAAGAAATTTAAATGAATTGGAAAAATTAAAACAAAATCAAAAGATCCATTTATGTCAGTAACATTTTAGTAAATTTAAAAGAATGTAAATAAATGAATTTAAAATTTAAATTTAAATACTTCAAAAGAATTGCAAAGAATTTGATAGAATTCCAGAGAATTTAGCAGAATTCAGGGCAAATTATAAAAAATTAGAGCACTAAAATTCTTTTAAAACCTTTCTAATTTCTAAACAAAAAAGTGAGTAATGATTACAGAAAATTTAAAAGAATTAAAATAAATTGAAGAAATAGAAAAATACTCGAAAAAATAAATTTATTTTAGTAAAAATTAAGTAAATTAGGAATAATTTAGTGTAAATAAAAAGAATTTACAAGACTTCAACATAAATTAAATAAAAAAGTTTTTAAAAATCTATTGATTTGAGTAAAATTGAATAAATTTAGAAGAATTAAAGTAAACTAAAATAATTCAAAAGAATTCCAAAAAATTCAAAACAATTCTAAAGTATTTAAAAGATTTCAGTAGGAATTCCAACAAAAAATTTCAAATCACTTTAAATCTCTGTAAACCCTACTAATTTCTAATCAAAAAAGTAACTAATGACTAGGGATCGTTCACATATTACGTAAGGATGTTTTCTTTTGTTTATATCGTTGTGTCATTTTTTATTTAACGGCAACTTTATTCTCATCTTTATTTAAACAAAAGAAAACAGCTGTACGTAATATGTGAACAATCCCCTACAAAAAGAATTCAAGAGAATTTAAATAAATTTCAAAAACCTAACAAATTCATTTATTTCAGTAAAATGTGAGTGAATTTAGAATAACTAAAGGAAAGTAAGAAGAACTCCATAAAATTCATAAAAAATCAAGCTTAATAAAAAAAGCAATCAAGCGAATTGAAAAAAATTCAAAAATATAAAAAATCTTTGAATTCAGCAAGAGTTTGAAATGAGTTCAGAAAAATTGAAAGGGAATTTAAAAGAATTTGACGTAACGCCTATGAATTTAAGGTGGGTTTACGAGGCTTCAAGATGAATTAAATTTTTTTTTAATTCTTTGATTTGAGTAAAATTTAGTGAATTTAGAAGAATTCAAAAGAATTAATTTCCTCGTAATTTTTTTAATAACCTGAAATATTTAAAATTCCTTAAAATCTTTTGAAATATCTTTAAGTTTCTTAAAAGACAAATTATATACAAAAAAATTTTATTTAAAAAATATATTGAATTAAGTACAATCCAGTAAATCCAGAAAAATTGAAGTGAATTCAAAGTGAATTCCAAAAAATAATTTTAAATTTCTTCAAATCCTTGAAACCCTACAAAATATCTTACTTCTTGTGAATAAATTTTTTGAAATCCACTAAAATCTTTTAAAATCACGTGAATTTTTAGGATATTTCCTGAAATCCAGAAAAATGTATTAAAATACGTTAAGTGCCTCAAAATCCCTTAAAATCTTTGAAATCCTTGGAAATCTAATAAAATCCTGTGAAATCTTCTTAAAATATTTAAAACGCTTTAAAATCCGTTAAAATTGATGAAATTAATAAAAAATTCCTTGGAATCATTTAAAATTTCCTAAAACAGTTTAAAATTAAAGCTCTCGAAAATGCCTTAGGGGTTTTGTAAATATCCTAAACTCTTAAGAATTCCTTCACAGTATTGAAATCTATAACCCATGAGTTAATTTATTAAAAGAAAAGTAACTATTGTTAATATAAAATTGGCCGGTTAAGGAACTTGATTATTCCTTTTGGTCTTTCAAACTGTGTTCCAAAACACAAGCCAATCCGATTGGTCTTTCGAAAAAAACTTTTTTCTGATTCAGGGGGCTTCAAAACGTGGACATTTGATGAAATCCAGGAAAGTCAGTTTTCACATAAAACAAATACCTTCTCATTGTGGATGAAATTTTTTTAAAAAACTCCATAAAATGTATTAAAATCCACGATACACACGAATAAACATTCGAAAAGTTTTCGTCCAAATGCCCTCCTCAAACGAAATAAAGAAATTATAGTATTATCCGCAGATAAAGACAACGCGACAGTAATAATGAATAAAGAAAACTATAGCAACAACATCATGGACCTTCTAACTAAGGATAAAAAAAACTTAAAAAGGACCCCACAAAAACAATAGCCAGTAAAACAAAAATCCTTCTGAAAATCACTAAACTTGACAGAGAAGCAATATCTAAATTAATACCAACTAATCCCATCTCTCCAAGACTTTACAAACTACCAAAAATCCACAAAAACAACATTCCACTCAGGCATCATAGTGAGTTTCGACGTAACATCTCTCTTTACGAAAGTACCAATCTCTGATACAACTGATATTCTTAAATCTTTTGCAAATTGCCCCTCCGAGATCATGCATTTGATAGAGCACTGTCTCAATAATACTTACTTCTGTTTCAACAACAAATTCTATAAGCAAACCTTAGGAGCAGCAATGGGATCTCAAATCTAACCTGTAATAGCCAACATCTTTATGGAACATCTAGAAACCAAAATCTTAAATGAATCCAAGCTTAAACCGGAATTTTTTGTTCCATTACGTGGACGACACTTTTGTCATCTGGCTAGATGGACCAAATGAACTAAATAAGTTTTTCGATTTCATCAATCATTTACATCCGAATATCAAATTCACTATGGAAATTGAACAAAATAGAAAATTGCCTTTCTTGGACGTACTAATTTACAAAAAATCGGATAATATATTAGGACATGAAGTTTACAGAAAACCCACCCTACGAACATGCTTCCTCTCACCACAACCATCCAAAAAAGAATCGGTCATCAACTTCCTTGTGTACAGAGCTGTCTCCATAACAGATAAAGGTAATTTACAAAAGGAATTACAAAACCTTAAAAAAATGCTAATACAGAAAGAATACCAAACCAAAGATTACCAAAGAAAGATTATCAAACAAATTGATGAGGCAATAAGAAAATACACCCAAGAAAACAAATTCAAAACAACCTAATAAAGAAAGAGAGAGAAGAACGACCACCGTCCTGCCCTACATCCAAGATGTGACAAAACAAATAGGAAGAATTCTCAACAAACACACATCCAACCCATATTATAAAAAGGCACTTCTCAGTGATCCAGGACTATATAAAATATCTTGTTCTTGTGGCAAAGTCCGTACTGGAGAAACCGAGAGAGCGGTGAGCCAATGTATGAAAGAACATGAGAGTAAAGTCAGGCTAAAACATTTCATGCAATTAGCACTAGCTGAACATCATATCAAAACAGAAAATAAAATTTTATTTGATAAAGCAACCATTCATCGCAAAAGCACACAATATTTTTCCAAGAAAACATAGAGAAGCAATCGAAATCTTAAAGCACCCTAATAACATCAATAGGGACAACGGTCATAATACCAATCCGATTTGTCATTCCGTCCTCCCGGATTTTTAAATGAGACTTGATTGGTGCTACGATGTTTACGAAACGTCGGAAAAGTTCGTAGTTTTGTCAACGATTGAAACCCGAAATATTTCTTTTATCATAATGAATCATCATGAAAGCATTAAATCTATTAGTTTTCGTCCATTAACCCGCCGTCGTTCATTTTGCAGTGAACAATCTTTTCTCAAATCACGGCAGATATAGAAAGCGGTTTTGTGAAACCTGCTGACTTTCCCAAGATTTCCGGGTGTTCCCTGACATGAGATGATCAATTGGGTCTAGAATTGTTCAAAGATAAAAATTCGTTTAAGGGGGAATAATTGGAAGGATGTGTTGTGCCAGAATTAATGACTTTGACAAGTAGTGTCAAGTGAATTACGCGTTTACGGAGTAGGTACAGCATCAATCAATGTTGACAGGGGTAATAATTATTACTGATGGGATATGGTCCTCCCCTGGTCCCATCCCTCATGTTTCTGCTTTAGACCAACCATTAAACCACATTGGTGCAGCTTAAGTACCGTTTCTTTCTCATCTTCACCTCGCTATTTAACCCTCCTCCCACTGCCGTAGTCGCTTCGTCGCTCATCCACGATCCAGGATCCGCGACTGATCTATGGCAGGCGATTATTAGGTTTGCCGAGAACATCTTGTGCAATTCGAACTCGCTTATAGACACCCAGCAGATACTGCAGCACATAATTGAAGCAACTTACGAGATTGAATCTTTAATGAGCCCTACGGTTTATGATTATCCAGGGGTCTCTCTCTTTTTTAATATTCATTCAGATTTATCATCTTTGGGTCAAGCGAGGTCATACTCTTCAACAGGGTTCAACTTTATTTCAAATAGAATCGAACTTTGATAGCGCGCATCATCAAGGGAATCAAAAGAAGATAGAATTTAAAATGCTATTTAACTTCCAATAATTAACTTAATTGTGCAAAATTCGTGAGAATAAATCCAACAATCAAATTTGCACAACCACTATAAAATCTTCATATTGTAATTTGAAAACAAATTAAAATTTGTCTGAAAGAGAAAAGAATTTTTTTTCTTGTTTTGGACAAAATTAAAAACTGGAAAGAAAAACGAGAAGGTAACAAACCAAATCACATACAGCACCATTAACAAGGCAAAAAAATCGAGCTTGCGGTTTTGTTGCTTTTCCTGCCTGCTGGAAATTTAAAAAAATTTTGTTTGCGCTAGATAATTTTGCGTTATGGGTGCTGAAACGTTGGTGATTATTTTTTACAAATTTTTTTATTGTGAGATGAAAGAAATAAAAAGAGAAGAAAGGGGATATGGTTAGTTGCCTTCTGATTTTACTTTCCTCCTTTTTATTTTTGTCCAAAAAAGAAAGTTTGTTTTCTTTTCTATTTCACAAATTCCAAATTTAGTCTTTGAATTCTTGGTTTCATTTTCAGGAATTCTGCACATTTAATAAGTTATAATAATTGTTGAATTGAAGCCGTTTTTTAAAAAGGGGTCTAAAAAATGTTTTGGTTCAAATGAAACTAAATGTGCGAAAATCGTAAAACAAAAAATGTCGTTGGAAGTCTCTAATTAAAGCGGTTGAAAGTTGACTTTAAAATTTCTTCAATTTAGAAAAACCTTCCGGTTAGAATAATTTTTTTTTTATTCATGAAATTCTTTGCAATTGTTTGAAAGCAAATCGTAAATTAAAATCGTAATTTAAACTTTTTTTATTATTTTCACAAATCACTGGAAAATAATTGACTCCTGCAAAAAACTTTTATTTTTTTATTTTCCAATAACAAGAAATTCAAGTTTCTCTGTTCCGGACATGCTTCTTCTTACATGACATCGATCATTTTTGAATGTCAGTGTCCGGAGTTAGGTTTATCAAATATTGTTCCCACGTAAAAGATACCACTTCCGGTTGGATTCCAGATTAAAATTTTTTAACAGGATAAAGAATTACCTGTCTGTCCAGCAGATGGCGTCATCCCGATACCTGTAACAGAAAAATATTCTCGTTATTATAACTCTCCCTACTTTAAAAAAGGAAACATGTCACGAAATGCATGTTATTGTTAGAAAAGTTGATTCCTGGATTCTGGGGATCTGAATTTAAAATGACAATATCGTTTCGCTAATCCTGGTGAAAGTACCCTGGGCAGATATTTTCAGACATACGTAGAAATACATATCGCTAATTCGTCGCGGCTGAAAAAAGTCGCGCTGCCCCTCTTAGAAATCTGCCCTTACCCAAAGCCCGTGTCGCAGCTTACAGGAAAAAGCTTTTATATAAAAGCTCAGCTATGAATGAGATCTCCGCCGTAAATTGCTTTTCTGAGGCTAATCTTGCGGCTGGGTGGCAGCAGAAAAATCGCCTTTTTTCTCCCAGTTTGGTACAGTTCATAAAACCTGTTATACAATATACACTGCACTCCTTTCTAAAAAAAACTTATTCTTGACTGTGAATTTAAAGATATACAATTAAATTTTTTCTAACAAGCTTTCATTAAAATATGCTAAGAAAAATGTTTCCCTCTAAAAATGGGGCCCATTAGATTATGTTGTTTCTTTTTAATGTATTTTAATAAGAAATTGTTTGAAAATTTTGTTTTTTACTGAGGTTCAGGTTCAGGTGTGGAAAGAAACCTATTTCCAGTTTTCTGGGTTTAAGAAGAATCCATTTTCAAGCTCAATATATGGTTAGTTTGAGTTTCGGATCTATAGGTAACCCCTTTTTCAGTTTTCCGGATGTATAAAAACCATTTTCTAGATCAATATAAAGTAAATAAGTTCCAGGCATGAATGGAATCCCGTTTCCAACTCAATATCTGACTAGCATGAATTCCCGGTGTATAGGAAACCCCTTTCCAGCTGAAAATGTGGCTGGTATGAGTTTGAAGTGTGGAAAGAACCCCTTTTTCAACTTGCAGAGTGTATATAGAAGCCATTTTCTAGCTTAAAATAAAGTCACAATTTCGGGTATGAATAAAGACCCTTTTCCAGCTAGCTTTCGGGATAGCATGAGTTTCGGGTGTATAGGCCTTTCCAGCCAAAAATTGGGTTAGCCTGAACTTTGGGCATGAAAAGAGCCCCTTTTCCAGCTTTCAGGCTGCAGGAAGAACCCAATTGAGTTAGTCCGAGCTTCTTATGTGAGAGAAAACCCTTTCCAGTTGCAGATAGGAAAGGCCAATATCTAGCTAATCTGAGTTTCGGATATAAATATAATCCCTTACCAGCTCAAAATTGAGTCAGCCTGAGATTTAGGTGTCGAAAAAGCCCCCTTTCCACCCCAAAGTCGGACTACTCTGCGCTTCGGGTGTAGATGGAACATATTTACAGCTCAAAATCAGGTTACTCAGAGCTATTAGTGTAAATGTAACTACTATCAAGGTTAAATTTGGGTTAGCACGCACTTCGTATGTGAAAAAGCCCCCTTTTCAGGTAATAATCTGGTTAGTCTGAGTTTAAGTGTACATGTAATCCCTTTCCAGATAAAAGTTGGGTTAGCCTGAGCTTCGGATTTAGAAATAACCCTTTTCCAGTTTCCCGGTTGTAAAAACAGCCTATTTTCTAACTCAGCAGGATAACCTAAAGTTCCGGGTATAAATGGAACTCTTTTTTCAGCTTAGTATTTAAAAAGTCTGAGTTAGAAGTGTAAATTTAACCACGTACTAGCTGAAAATTGGGTGAGCCTGAGCTTCGGGCGTGGAAATATCCCCTTTTCCAGCTTTCCGGGTTTCTGGGGCAAGCACTTATTTTCCAGCTCAAAATAGGGTAGATTCAGGTTCCGGGTTTGAATAGAGTCCCTTTTCCAGCTCAGTATCTGGTAAGTCTGAGTTTCGGGTGTAAATGTAAGGCGTTTTGAGCTCCAAATGGGTTAGCCTTAACTTTGGCTCTGGAAAGAACCCCCTTCCCATTTCAAAATAGGGTTATTTGAAGTTCCAGGTATAAATGTAACTCCTGTGGGACTCAAAATTGGATTAGTTTGAGCTTAAAGTAATAATGAAATTCCTTTTAAGCGTAAAATCGAGTAATTTTGAGGTTCAGGTATGAGTGAAAGCCCTTTCCAGCTCAAAATCGGGTTATTCTGAACTTCGGATGTCGAGAGAATTCTAAGTATCTAGTTTAAACGAAACTTCTTTTCTGAGTAAAAATCCACTTAGATTGAATTCAAAGTGTAAATTTAAAAAATTTTAAAGCTCATAATCGGGTTAATCAGAGCTATTTGTGTAAATTTAACTACTTTCAAGGTCAAATTTTGGTAGGCCCGAACTTCGGGTGTGAAAAGAGCCCCCTTTTTTAGCTCAATATCCGGTTAGCATGAGTTTCGGGTTAGCCTGAGCTTCGGTCGTGAAAAGAGCCCCTTTTCCAGATTTCAGGGTGCAGGAAAAACTTTAAATGAAACTTCTTTTCTAATTCAAATTCCGCTTAGGTTGAGTTCAAAGTGTAAATGCGAAAATGTAATAATTGGATTATTCTTTGATTTCAGGTGTGAACGAAACACTTTTCCAGCTCAAAGTCAGGTTAATCCCCCTTTTCCAGTTTAGTATTAAAAAAGTCTGTGTTAGAAGTGTAAATTTAACCCCTTGCCAGCTGAAAATTGGGTTAGCATGAGCTTTGGGCGTGGAAAGATCCCCTTTTCCAGCTTTCCGGGTTTCTGTGAACGAAACCCTTTTCCAGTTCAAAGTCAGGTTAATCTCAATTCTATACTTTTTCTAATTTTAATCACTTTAATTCTTGTTTGCATAAAAGCATCTATTTCATCAGAGAAATAATTCTACACATTCAAATCTGGAAATTCTACATGGGCAAACAAACAAATAGCAGAAAACAGTAATGAGCACTAAAGAATGGAGGATTCGCTGATGGAAATTAAAAATTTTCAACAATAATTGAAATACTTATAACATGAAAATTAAATTTTCTTGGTAGATGGAACATTATTTCACCAAGTAATTACAAAACCTGAAGCTAATTCTAAACTGACTAAAATTTAATTTTCCTAAATTAAGTAAATTCAATCGTCAAATTTGACTACTAAGGATAATTTCTTTTTCATAAACAAGAACCACGAAGGGCAGTTTCTTAGAAAGAAGAAAATGATCCTTAAATCTATAAATTATCGTCTAAGAAAATTAATTTTTTTTCGTACATGGAACATTATTTCATCGAGTAATTACAAAACCTAAAGCTAATTCTGAACTGACTAAAACTTCATTTTCCTGAATTGAATAAATTCAACCATCAAATTTGTCTAAGAAAGATATTTCTATTTCATAAAAAAGAACGAGGAAGGGCAGTTTCTTAGAAAGAAGAAAATGATCCTTAAATCTGTAAATTATCGTCTTAAAAAATTAACCTTACTTCTAAACTGACTAAAATTTAATTTACTTAAATTAAGTAAATTCAACCGTCAAACTTGACTACCACACATATTTCTATTTCATAAAAAAGAACCACAAAGAGCAGTTTCTTAGAAAGAAGAAAATAATCCTTAAATCTATAAATTATCGTCTTATTAACTTTTTATTGAGTAATGAATGTTAATCCATTGGTCGCATCTCATCCCTCTCTATCCTACCGACTTACTTTCTAAGTCTACTCTTATTTCCCACTAATTTGTTCTCATTTGGTGACGACTAATGAAAGCATCCAACACACTCTCGCTCTCCCCTGCCCCCCCCCCTCTCTCTCTCTCTCTCTCTCTCTATCTCTCTCTCTCTCTTTAACCAGGCCTGATAGTTCATAATTCGTGGGGATCGTTGAAGGGATCCCTAAGAACGTGAGTTCTTCTACGTTCTGAGAATCGCTCGACGTGCGAAGAGGAGTCTTTCTGTCAACGGGCATGATTTAAAGCCAAATATTACGACAGAGGCGAGCATTCCTCTGGCTTTTCAGGGGGCGAGTTCCGGTCGTGAGGATATGTCGACCGCGCTTTATTACCGACTTGGGTCGTAGAACATTGATTTAATGCGGGAGTAATTGGGCTGCCGGACATCTCTATGAGCGCCAGCTAACACCGCTAATGCTTTCCCACCCTAGCTCACAGTCCTCGCCAAAATGTGTTTGCGAAGGTTCACCAAATGGAAGAGAAAATTAGAGAAAGAAAGATGGGACCGTTGGAATTTATTCGAGACTTTATTGCTTGACTTAAAAACTTGTTAATATTAAACTTTTGCTTTAGGACCGTTTCAAATTCAATTGATTGGGGCGAAAGCTTGACTAGGATTAACCTTCATTGTAGGACAAAAAAAGGAGAAAATGGATTCTATTCTAGAACATGAAATACCCCTTCTGTGACGGAGATTGCGATTTTAACAGAGATAATTAAAGAGGTGGTTCGCTTAATTGGACGATTAGGCATCGCGTGCTGTAAATTAAGGGGGCTCAAGGCTAATAAACGGCCGTTTTCTCTCATTACTCGCTCTTTTATTTGAATCTTTCACCTTCTAAGGTCAGTTTTAAAAAATGGAAACAGAAGAAATAAGGCGATTTTTCAAAAAAATTGAGGAATTTTTTTAGAAGATACTTGACTTTTAAACCCTAAAACCTGAACTTTCTAAGAATTATTTTTCTGAAATAAATTCTCTGCCAACATAGAAAGATAATTTTTCAACCAAATTGTTGAAATTTTAAGCAAAGAAAACGCATTTTAAAGAAAATTGTTGAACTTTCGGCCCAAAAAGATCAATCCATCAAATTTTCAAACAGTCAAACAAACTTTTTATCAAAAAAGAAAAATTTATCTCAAAACAGTTAAATTTTCAACCAATATATATGATTTTTTTTAAATAGATGAATTTTCAACAAAATAATTAAACTTTTAAATACAGAGTTCAATTTGTAACAGCAACAAAAAGTAACTATAAACAAAACACAAGCACTTGCAACAAAATAATAAAATTTTCAAGAAAATTTGGTGTTTTTATTTATATTTTCAATCTCTAAAGATAAATTATTAACCAAATGGTTTATATTTTAAACATAAAATTTAAACTCTAACAAAACAAAAAACATTTTGAAAAAATTAGATGAATTTTCAAGCTGAAATAGCGAATTTTTTTAAACAGTTGAATTTTCAATCCATAAGAAGACAAATTTGCTTCCTTAGATTTCAAAAAAAATAGTTAGCTTCTCATCCAAAACAAATTAATTTTTAACCAAACAGTTGTACTTTTAGAAAAAAATATCAAATTTCTTCAAAAAAATATGAATTTTCACACGAAAAACACGAAGTTTCAGGAAAAGAGTCAAATTTTTAACCAAGTAATGAATTTCAGTCAAACGTGGAAAAAAAGAACAAGCCCTAGTAAAAATGCTTCGACTTGAGTCCGACTTGAGCTCGACTTGAGTTCGACTTGAGCTTGACTTGAGCTCGACTTGAGTTCGATTTGGTGATGCCTTGAGTTCGTCTTCAAGACATCTATGCCTGGATGCGTCCCGAAACTGAGTCAAGACATAGGCCTTCGTCTTACGTTTATGATCACGGGAAATACAGCCTTTACTTGTCTCAAGTCGAGCCGTGTCTTGGCTAAGATGACGTTTACTTGTCTCAAGACGAGCCTTGTTTTGGCTGAGATGGTCAAACTTTTGTCGACCCAGAAATGAAATTAAAATTGATGAATGTAAAATTTGTAAATATTAAATTAGTTATTTTTATGTTTAAAATTCAGGTTCGGTGGAACTGAACGAGTATAAACCTTGAAAATTTTCTATAAAAAAATTAAGATTGTGGTTTTCTAGAGTTATAAATACGTGAAAACAAACAACATTTTCAATTACATCATGAAACAAATACAATAGAAATGAAAATTTGTAAATGAATTGATTGGATTGAATTGATTGAATCATAAATATACGACTCAAGACATATATATATATGTCTTCAAGACATAAATATGTGTCTTCAAGACTTAAATATATGTCTTTAAGACATAAATATATGTCTTTAAGACATAGAATTTTGTCTCCAAGACATAAACTGAAATCTGGTTCCATCTCAAAACTGAGACATGCTGAATTCGACCGCTTCGACTTCAGCATGTCTTGATTGGGGGCAATTCAAGTCGAAACCAAGTCGAAAATTTTTTACTTGGGAGCCGAAGAAATAAATTTTTAAATTCGATGACGAATATTAAAAAAAAAATAAACACTCAACCGAATTGTTGAATTTTTAAACAAGCAAGACTGTTATCAACAAAAATTTTGAATTTTAAAGCCACAAGGACAGATTCTCTACAAAATAGTTCATTTCGCAACCAAAAATATGACTTTCCTACCAAAAAGTTAATTTTCAAATTGAATTGTCAACTAAAAAGTATCCATTTTAAATAGAAAATGGAACAGTTGAAATAAACAGTGAAATATTTAACCAGATATAAATTTTTAAATACAAAAGTAATTGGTACAATTGGTAATTAAAAATTTAATATTTTTCGGTTTATAATTCAGCCATTTGGTGATAATTTACATTTTCGGTTTTTATTTAAAAATTACATTCCTCGATTAGAAACTTAACTATGTGGCTGAAAATTTCTTTAATTTTGGATTCACAATTAAATCTTTCAATTAAAAATTTAATTATATATTTTTTGGTGGAAAGTGTACCTTTTTCAATTAAAAATTCCAACTTTTGTTGAAAATTCATACATTGTGTTCAAAACTCGTCCTTTGTGGTAGAATAATCGTTCTGCTGCTTAACAATTTAAATATCTGATGGAACAATAATGGATTTTTTTCGAAAATTTGCCTCTTTTTTATAAATTTCACTAATTTTTATTTAGAATTAAAACCATTTTCGGTTGCAATATGAACTATTACATTTTTTTTTTAATTTCGATATTTTCTCAGTGAAAAATGAACTTCTTGGTTAAAACTTACTCACACGTATAAATTTAAAGTTTTAAATTAAAGTTAAAAAACATTAAAATGATAAATGTTGTGAAGTTGTATGTTTTTTCTTAGAAAATTTGATATTTCTACAAGTTTCGTGTAAAAGTAGACTTCACCTCAGAGGTCCGGGGTTCGATCCCTGAGCCCGTACCTCTGGAAATTTTTCTATGTACCTTTACCGAGGT
>JAAAKG020166254.1:0-28289 GCA_010014905.2 Druon quercuslanigerum
TTTAGGAAATTCATGCAATTCGAATAATTAACGGAATCTAAAAGATTCACGGAATATACGGAATTTAAGAAATGCATGAAATTTCAGAAAATCACTTAATTCACGGAATTCACTGAAATAAGAAATTTAATTAATTCACTGAATCCAAAGAATTAAGTGTATTGAAGGAATTCACGGAATTCACTGAATTTAGAAATTTAAGGAATTCACGAAATCCAAAGAATTTAGGAAATTCACGCAATTCAAATAATTAACGGAATCTAAAAGATTCACGGAATATACGGAATTTAAGAAATGCATGAAATTTAGAAAATCACTTAATTCACGGAATTCACTGAAATTAGAAATTTAAGAAATTTATGGAATCCAAGGAATTTATTGAATTCACGGAACTCATGGAATTCACTGAATTTAGGAACTTAAGTAATTCACTGAATTTAGGAATTTAAGTAATTCACGGAATCCAAAGAATTGAGTGTATTGAAGGAATTCACGGAATTCACTGAACTTAGGAATTTAAGGAATTCACAAAATCCAAAGAATTTAAGAAATTCACTCAATTCAAAAAATTAACGGAATTTAAAGAATTTACGGAAAATATGTAATTCAAGGAATGCACGAAATTTCAGAAAATACTTAATTCACGGAATTCACTGTAATTAGAAATTTAAGAAATTCATCGAATCCAAGGAATTTACTAAATTGACGGAAAAAACGGAATTAACTGAATTTAGGTATTTAAGTAATTCACGAAATCCAAAAAATTGAGAGAATTCACGAATTTCATAAATTTAGGACTTTAAGAAATTCACGGAATCCAAAGAATTGAGTGAAATAAAGGAATTCACAGAATTCACTAAATTTATGAATTTAAGGAATTCACTTAATCTAAAGAATTTAGAGAATTTAAGGAATTCACGGAATTCACTGAATTGTAGAATTTAAGGAATTCACAACATACAAAGAATTGAGAAAATTCATACAAATTCAAAGAATTAGCTGATTCCGAAGGATTCATGACATATGCGGGATTCTAAAAATGCATGAAATTTCGAAAAACACGATTTTCACGGAATTTATAGAAATAACGGACTTCAAGAAATTCACCAAATTCATGGAACGTGAATTCTTTTAATTTTGTGAATTCTTTTGATTCAATACTTCCTTGAATTCATCAAATTCCGTAAATTTCATAAATTTAATGAATTAAATTTGATTAACACAGAGAATTCCGCGATTACAGTAAATTTCGTTAATTTCTTGAATTTTATAAGTTCCGTGAATTCCATACATTTATTGAGTTCCATGAATTACCTGAAATCACCGAATTTCCTGAATTCCCTGAATTCGAATAATTCTAGAAATACGATGAATTTCATGAACTGTTTGAGTTCCTTCAATTCCACGAATTTCTTGAATTCCATTAATTCCTTGAATTTATTTGATTTCCTGAATTCCCTGAATTCCTTGAATTCCATGAACTTCGTGAATTCCATGAATTCCTTGAATTTTTGCATTTCTTTAATTCAATTAATTCAGTACATTCCTTGTACACAATATTCGTCTCAAAAGATCTCTGAATTGGAATGCTGGTCGGTGACATGACGATTTATAACACTTGAAGTAAATGTATTGCAGTTTCGTCATTCCAATAAGATGTTTGCAATTTTACCTTACGCTTGTATAGTAGAATATTATAAATATATATAATATAATAGAAATAATATATAATATAATATATAATTATTATATTTAATTTATATAATTATGATATTATAATTATTATATATAATTAAATATAAATATGTATAAATATAATTTTTAATATATTAAAAACAAAATATTTTTAACAGGGTAGCTATTAGATGGCAAATTAAAAGATTTTTAATTATCAATGTGGATACCATTTAAGAACTCACAATAGTGCCATTGCAAAAGCTTGTGCTCTCCCTGAGGTTCACTAACCTAGTTTAAGTCAGAGACTAATTGTTTCTACTGTTGGCTCTTCCAATTATAATTTATAAAAATATATTTAAAAAATTCTAAAATTAGTTTCTAGTAACCCTGTTTGGTTTGTCATAAATAGTTAGGAACTTCAAGATTGTTTAAGAAATATTAATGCAACACAAACGCAATTCAATAGTTTTTTCAGATGTTGTGTCCAATTTGGTGGTCCTTATCTTCCGATTTTGGATTCTTCTTGGTATCACGCCTCTACTTTGGTTGAATGACTGAAAAAATATTCGCAATTCAATTTTAGCGAAATTGGTTAATATTAACATGTGGCCCAAATCACTCAAAGTTTCTGATGGAAATAACATGGGAAAAAGTACAGTAAAATTTAATATGCACTTTTATTAAATATATTTGTGCAAACCTTTGGCTCTATGTAATTATGATCTTTAGACTATCTTCAAAAAACATACCTACACGAAAATTTGTTTTCTTTAAAATTTAAAAAATGGCGGATCCCTAAATTTAAGCCTAAATTACAATTTCTGCAATTAATAACCAAATCTCGTCAAATTGCTAAAAGAGAGAACTTTTCAGGTATCTATCTTAAAAGGCTGCATTATACCAAAGAAACATATTTCAATGTGCTAGAAGGTCAAAATTTAAAAAATTCAAAATAGTGTCTTATAAAATACTCAAAAAATCGTATTTTTTGTCCTTTTGGTCCACAGTTTTAAAACTTTGAAGCAAAATCAAT
Organism: Druon quercuslanigerum; assembly: GCA_010014905.2. Taxonomy (NCBI): domain Eukaryota; kingdom Metazoa; phylum Arthropoda; class Insecta; order Hymenoptera; family Cynipidae; genus Druon; species Druon quercuslanigerum. The sequence goes on from JAAAKG020166254.1 coordinate 2,711, forward strand.
TGTCTTGTTACAAAGTGTATATGCTCATAAGTATATCTCGCAATTTTGACTAAAGTCAAAATGGCGCCTCATTACTATTTTCTAAATGTCTCATAATTTTTACAAATTTTAACAAAATATAAAATACATTTTCGGAAAGGATTTAATGATTCTGAAAAACTTCGAATTTTTTTACAAGTATTTAAGCTTGGCTAATAAAATAACAAAAAAATCAACATTTCTGACTATACCGTGAAAATTTTTCTTTCATCAAGAATAGAAAATTACTAATTCTATTTCGAAAATGTATTCCATATTTCGTTTGAATTTCTAAACATTATTTAACTTTTGAAAATAGTATAAGGCGCCATGTTTACTTTAATACAATACAATTGATTTTTCTTTGAAATTTTAAGATCATTGGACGAAAAACATTAAAAATAGGAGTTTCTTAGTATTTCATTAGGCGCCATTTTTTATTTGTAAAAACGCTTTTTTCATACATCACGAAAAATGTCTGTTTTTAACATTGATGTATCATTTAAATTGACACCTGAAAAGTTTTTACCTGAGCGGCCATCTTTCTTTTTTTCAAAACTTTAATTCTCTTCAAGTGCTTTAAAAAAAGTAGATCTGCCTCTTGTAAAAACTTTACGACATTTTATTAATCATTGTAGAAATTGTAACTTTTGTGCAAATTTAGTTATCCGCCATTTTTTACATAAAAAAAATTCGTGTACAGATATTTTGTAAAAATAGTCTAAAGCTCATAAGAGCAGAGAGCCAAAGATATCCGAGGCAATATGCAAAAATTTACTGCATTTGAAATTTTACGGTACTTTTCCCCATGTCAATTGCACAAAAAACGTTGAGTTCTTTAGGCCACATGTTTATGTTAACCAATTTCGTTCAAATTTGGCGCAGATAATTTTTTTTTATCATTCAAAATAGGGGGATAAGACCAGAAAAATTCGAGAAAAGAATCCACCTGTAGATTTCATTAAAGAAAGACTTAATTAAAATCAATACTTAACAAAAATAACAAAAGATGAAATCCTGATAGCAAATTATAAAAGCTTTAAGTCTTGATTTATTAAAAAAATAGTACAAAAAACCTTCTTAATCTTGTAGATATTTAAACTATAATTAACACAATTTATTTTGTTAAGAAATTTGTTTAATAAAAGATTTAGTAGATACATATATTAATTAAAGCGATTTCTAATTCTAAATAGAAAATATTAATCACTTAAAAACATTACTGTTTATGTTATAAACACAAATACTTTTGATAATTATTTTTAAAGGAGAAAGACAGCGCATCTATTAAAAATCTATATGGTTTTATTTATCTAATTAAATCTAAATGGTTTAAAAATGTTTATATAGGTGTAACTGACCCCATATTAAAACCCAGAATTTCTACCTACAAAAGAGATTGGGGAGTTGGGAATTTTAAAACATATTTTTTACAACATTCTTGGAATTTCAATCATTACTTTGATATTGATTCAGAAAATATTTAATATTTTAATATTAGCTACAAGAAAACAACACTTATCAACGACATATTATTGAGTCTATATCTATAAAAAATTTAGAAAAATTGTAGTTAACCTACACACTGAAATTAACAATAATTCAATCAATATTAACCTTGGTCAATATCCGAAAATCTTCTTCAATTTCCCATTCATCATTTATATTTAAATAATTGTTGAAAAAATATTTTAGATAGACCAGTTAAATAAAGAAGCATCAATTAGTTGCTTCTTACGACTTTGTTTCTTTCAACCTAATTGAATAATTTTTGTTAAAATAATCTAAAAATATTATTTGGATAGGCAGATTGAGTGAATAAATATCCATGAGTAGTTTGTAAAAGTATAGTTGTTTGTTTGTTAATGTTATTTAACTATGAGTTTTAATACAAAGCTGTACACTTTTGTACTTATTGTTCATAAAACAGCTGCAGATATGTATCGAAACGCCCCGTTAAACAAATAATTGTTTTTATTCAATTCTTGAAAAAGATAAATTAGTATGACTAACAAACCTAAATTTGTAACCTAGCAAACTCAAACAAGCCTTATTCAAAACTTCGAGCAAGTTACCAAAAGTAAAGGCTTTTGTCCAACATGGAAATTTTGCTTCAAGTTAAGCTCTTTTCAAAGCTAAACATATTTTTTGACATTTTTCAATGCAAAGGTATTCGATTTGATTTATGTTTTAAAAAAAAATTTGATAAGAATTTAAAATAAGTTATATTGCTTCTCAGTATAACACCTTAAACGATTATCCTGAACAACTTAGGTGTTTTCTATAAAATTCCAAGATCAATTACTAAAAATAAAGATTGAATTAAAAAAAAAAAAAAAAAAACTGTCAATACCATCGGGTTGCGTAGAATACTCGTGGGGAAGAACGTGACGACGAAATGAGATCAGGAACTACGGGATATAGAATTTAATAAAGCCACTTCAATTGCATGCTTACAAAGCAAGAACATTTTTTTACAAATTTAGTTTTATTCCAACGACCTATTCTGTTGTTTTTTTTATGCTAAAGAACTTTTTATAAATTTGAATGAACTATTAAATCGTTATCGTAATCGTGAATTGTTACAAATCTTAGAACTTAAGAAATAAAATAATTATTAAAAATAATTGTGGAAAACCTTGTTTAAAAAATGTTATGCAAATTTTTGAACATGTGAGATGTAAGGTAAGTGGAATAATTTTTAATGGAAAATAACGGATGAGCAAATTGGATTTGATTACATTTTTTCTCATTTCAAAAAAAAAAAAATTAATACCCAAGTTTTGGGACAATTTTTTTCGTAATTGATTTATCAAAAAATATTACTAAGAAGAGAATGAAAAAATATATGAAGGTTGGGTAATAGTTAAAATCATGATACTGCGCATAGAGATTATCATTAAAGACGTAAACTAAAAAAATGAATAAGCAAATTAAAGAGAAAAAGGAGAAAAAAGAATTACAGCTTTAAATGAAAATATGAATAAAGTGATGACTAAAAAGAAAAGAGGTAAACAATAAGTCGAAATTATAATTTAGATAGTTTCGAAAGAAAAAGTGGTTAGGATTTAGTGGATAACATGCAGAAAAAGAAAAATAAAAAAGAAAAGGGTTGAAGATTTGTTCGAAGGTATGTCTGAAGAAAGAAGTAAAGGAAAAAGTTTGAGAATTTTGTAGTCTCAAGTATGAATTAAGAGAGAATGAAAAGGAAAAGGGAAAAGGGTAGCGCGGAAAGAATAATCAAGGAAGGAACGAAAAATTAAAAGAAAAATGGGTAAAGATTAAGTGGATAATATGAATTCAGAAAATATGACAAAACAAACGTTTAAGATGTAGTAGAAAATATAAAAAAAGAAAAACAAAAGGAAACGAGGATAAGAATTTAGGATAGAATGTAAATAAAGAAAATTAAAAAACAGAGGTTTAAATATTTAGGAGAATATATGATTGAAGAGAAAATGGGAAACAAAAGAGATAAATGTTTGATGGAAAAAATTAGGAATGGGAGAATCGGAAAGAAAAGCGGTTGAGATTTAGTGGAATATAAAAATAAAGAGGGAAAAGAAAAATCGGAAAGGAAATATGTAAAGATATAGTGAAAAATGTTAAGAAAAAGAAAATGAGAAAAAAAAGGGATACAAATTTCGTGGAGAATACGAATGGAGAAAATGGAAAAGAAAAGGGGTAATATATGTAGTGGAACATGCGAGTGACGAGAGAATTAAGATAAACAGCAGTAGGGGTTTAATATAAAATTTAAATAAAGAGAGAAACAACAAGAAAACGGGTATAGATTTAGTGGAAAAATATGAATAAAAAAATTAATAAAAAAGAATTCATGTAGATGTGTATTTTAAAAAATGGAGGAAGCAAATGGAAAGGAAAGGGGTAAATATTAATAAAAGATATAAATGAAAGGAAAATAAATAAGAAGAGGGGGTTAAGATTAAGGAATACATCTGAAAGGAGATAGGAGTGAAAAGGAAGTGTGTAAGAAAATAGTGTAAAATTTGAATGAAAAGAGAGAGAAAAAGAAAAGCAGCAAAGGTTTATTGAAAAAAATGAATAAGGAGAGAAAAGAAAAACAGAAAAGAAAAGACGTGAAGATTTAGAAGAAAGTAATATTATAGAGTAAGTGGGAAAAGAAGGTAATAAAGATTTAGTGGAAAGTTGGAATAAATCGGGGATGAAAAAGAAAAAGGTTAATATAGTTTAGTAACATACCCGTGTAGAAATAACCCCATTCGGCTCTATCACAAGTTGGGCACTAATCAGGGGCTAGTTGGGTTATTAATTTTGAAAAGTACTCAGTCGGGGACTACTCGGGGAATAGTTGGGCTTTTTGTTGTCAAAATTTTAGTCCGATCCTGGTCGGTGGTTGGTCAGGGGCTGGTCGGACCTCTTTGTTTACTAGTTTCCGTGCGGATAATCTTCAGGCTCTGGACGGGTTATTCTTATGTTTGAGTTTCCGGCAATGTATTATAAAATGAGGTAATTTCTAAAAAAGGGTAATGATTTTTTAATTCTGAAACACTGATCTTACAATTTTTTCGTTTCCATAAGAAAAAGTTTGTAAGTCAAAAAAAAGACTTACGTATTTAAAATTTATTTTTTATCAAAGAAGATTTGGCAAAGAAAAACAGGCATTAATAACAAATTACAATTCGATTGCAACATTTGTTACGAAATATATTTTTAGCTTTTTCCTGATAATGTAGAAAACGTAAACCAAATAATAAATAAACAGTGATCCTGAAATTGAGATATAAAAACGGTTCTATTGCCAAATTAAATACAGAACTTTGTAGAAAAATTATTAGTTTCCATATTCTGTTCAACTTATTAGTAATTAGGTCACACACTATCATAATATAAATATTCAAGTTTCCCGCTCATTTTTGGTTATTTCATGATAATGTAGATTCCTATTGTGTCTACATAGTTGTTGTCGACCTTTCGCAGTATACAACAGAAACATCAGAAAATGCAAGTCGCATTTCGTCACACGCGTGATTAAAATAGACTTAGAAAATTTGTTTGTGTGGTAAAAAAATTGTATGATCCAACTAAAACAAAAGTCCGTTTAACTTTTGTTAATAGTTCTTTCATACTAATTTTTAAGCAATTGAATCTACAATGTTATATATTTTTTTAAATTTTCTGCTTGTCACGTGACCGCCTACAATTTCCGGCGTGCCGGTACCTTAACCCATGCCCAACCATACCAGACCGTCGCGTTTGGTTTTATGCTTTTCATTGTTCAATGGAAAACGACTTCACAAAAAAGTAAAAGAAGACGACCTTTGAGTTCCACACCATTTAATAGACGACAAATCACATTTACAAATAGGTAGGAAAATTTTATTGTTGTACGATGAAAATATTTAAAGCATGCAACTGACGAAAGCAATTTTATAATTTGTATAGGTTATGTTCGCCTCCTAATGCTAACGTTCATAGTTTCATTTGTTTTTTTATGTTTTCGAGAAACTTTTTCTATCAGATTTAAATAAATGCGTATATATTACGAGTTGTGACTGGAGTGGGGAGGCAATCCTTCCCTCATGTACGTAATTTTTACAAATTCACAAAAACTTTCTCCTAAAAATTATGTCTTTCTGGGTTAAAAATTCAGTTCTTTTCGTAGAACATTAACCTTTTCTTTAAAATTCATATTTTATTGCTCATAAGTCAACTGAAATCTCTTTCAGGAAAAAACTATTTTTTTAATGTGGCATTTTGATTTATAAGTTCTTCTTTTTCAGCATAAATATTGCTACATTAAAAATCAAATTATTTCCTAGAAAATTAGCTTTTTGTTCAAAATCGTCCTTTAAAAATTTTTATCTGCATAAACATTAAACTATCTTTTCAAAATTTTTATTTTTTATTTATGTAATCTACTAAAAAATTCAGCTTTCACGAATTAAAATGCAACTGTTCGGTTAAAAATTTAACCTCTTTTCTGAAATTTTGCCTTTTTTATTGTAAAATTCACCTGCTTTAGCGAAAATTACATATTTCTTGGATAAAAATGCAACTATTTGGTTAAAAATTCTGCTGTTTTCTTGACCATTAAACTATTTCGTAGAAAATTTACTTTTTGTTAAAATTTAATATTTTGGTGTTAAAAATTCATCATTTTTGGTTAAAAAAAATTGTCTTTTTAAATTAAAAATTAAATTTTTTGTAGGAACTTATTGCCTGTTGAAAACTTTTCATTTTAATTTTGAAAAGTCAACCGTGAATGTTTTTTGGATAAAAACGAACCTATTTGGTTCAAAGTCTTCCTCTTCGATTAGATATTTGTCTTTTGGGACTGAAAATTGAATTTCTTTCGTAGAAAGTTATTCCTTGTTAAAAAATTCTTTTATTTTAGTAGAAATAGAAAGGAAGAAAAAAAATTTTCTTGCTTTAAAATTCGTCTTTTTGGCTTCAAAGGTTCAACAATTTAGATTAAGTTTTATTTCTTTTTGGAGTAAAAAATTTTCAATTGGTGAAAATTCGCAATCTTGGTTTGAAATTTTTTTTTTTAATTTCATCTTTTTTTATTAAATAATAAACTATAACACTCTTTTGTTGGAAATTTATCTTTCTAGATTAAAAATGCAAATGTTATGTTTGAAATTTAATTATTTTATTGCAAATTCAAGTGTGTTGATAGAAAGTCATCTGTCCTAGTAGAAAATACTTTTTTTTGTTTAAAAAAAAAATGAATAAATTTGAACATTTTACTAGCAAAACATTTGTAGGAACTAAAAATTACGTGCAGTAGAAGAAGGGGGGAGGGGGTGGCTAGAAATATTTTATCTACATAATAAATTCTTTTAAAAAAGTAACTGCGAATCTCCTAAAGAAAATAGTCTTTACGATGATTTCCAAAGACAGTGTATATATCGACTGTCTGCTTTGCGAGTGTTGGTTCTTCAGATATAAGAACACTTTGTTTTTGGAAATATTCGTTAAAACTAATTTCTTCGGAACAACTGTATTATCATATGACACCTACTAGTACCCGATCAGGCCCGGACTAGGACAATTCGGGTCACCAACACGACTACTGGTCGGGGGCTAGTCTAGTGACCCATTTAAATTTCTACACGAGTAGTAAAGGGTTACAGATTTAATCGAAATTATTTTAATAAAGAAAGATTAATCAAGAAAAAAATTTAGAAATATTATGAATAATTGGACTAAAGATATAGTGGAAACTGAATGTGGACAGAAGGAGTAACGATTTATTGAAAAATAAGAATAAAAGTAAAATAAAAAGAGAAAGAGGTAGCAGTTGGAACTATCAATGAAGAGAATAGGAAAGAAAATGTGTAAATACCTACTAAAAAATATGTTCCAAAGTATAATGGGAAAGAAAAAGATTTAGGATTTAGTTAGAACGCGAATAAAAATATCAGTGAAAGGAAAAGTGGCAAAGAGAATAAATGAAAATATTGTTGAAGTCTTAAACTAAAAAATTAAACCTAATAATAAATTAAAGTTCATTGAAAGGCAAGAGCGATCTTTCCAGACGCACCATTGACCGAATGAGAGAGATATCTGTAACAGTGAATTAAATATGGACGAATCGAAGCGAGTGTAGAGCAAATATGTCACTTTGAATAAAGCACAGGGAGGAAGATTTGAAGGTCCCTGTGAATCGTGTACGGTTTCAATGGAAGGTATGTAACTGTGTATAGATATAGTTGGAAAAGACGAAAGCACGGGCGGGCAAGACGAGTCTCGGGTTGACGTTTCATTCCCGGTGAACTCCCGCACTATGCATACTAACTAGGATCCTTCATCCTTGGGGGACGAGTGAAGGGAAAGAGACAGTAATAGTAGAAGCAAAAAGAGAAGAAGGAAAATGCCAAGCAAAATCGAGTTCTGTAATTCCCCTACTTGGTAGAACGTCTCGAGCAGGTCCAGCAACCCTTCAAGGTGACAGGGATGCTGGCCACTCAATAGTTTCAAATCAAGCCGCCAGGTGTTCCCAGCCATCACTTTTTTAGTATTCAAATATAAAGACTTGTTTATTTTATTGTAGGATTTGTTTGTTTAATTTAATAAGCAATTATATATTTATTTACTATGTATCAGCATACTGCATTTTTTATGTTTGGTCTCGTATTTAAATTAAATTATCCTGAAACCCCTATATATTTTTGACAACATTTTAGAAATCAATGGCCCGTAAGACCCATGTAAACATGATTTCGTAACAACTCAATAAAATATTTAAGTTGTCATATAAAATTTCGGATCCCAAAAATTGCGTTTTGAATTTTTAAAATCATATTTAAAATAAATTTCCCCAAAAAACTTTTTTCAAGTTGATACCGCCATTAAGGATTTCGTATATTAATTTTAAGTTTTTACATCATGTTTGAAATCGGTGACTTAAAAAAGCACACAAAAGAAAACCTTGGGAATTTCGAAACAACTTTTCGATTATTGTCCACGTTTTTTACGCTTCTGAATCACTGTACAATAATCCATAGTATTAGAAAATTATTTGGTATTTTTTTAGATTTTTTGCAGAAGTTAAACATGGAAAGATATTGTTCTTTTAAAAGAATTTGTGATGTAAATAGAAAAAATAGTTAAAAAAATCTAAATAATGTATTATCAATATTGTTTCCTGACACATTTGGCCATTTACTTCAAGGATTGAATACATGAATTTGTAAGTTATTTTGTTATAATAACGAAAATTTATCACAAATCAGAAAGAGGGGTGAAATGTATACAGGTAATTAATAAATTTATAAAAATTGAACTTAGTTACAGCAGGTTAAATAATAGCTCATTTTAAAGCTAATTTCACCTGCTTTCATTTGTTTTAAACCTTTTTAACCTTTTTCAGCAAAAAAAGCAGTCCATGCGAATGTTTTAAAAAATATGGCATATACTTTTTTAATAACAATAATTCTCATTCACTTGCAATATGAGGGATTTTTAAGACAGGACTCCCATTTGAGAGCACTACTACGTTCGAAAGATTTTGTATTTACTTTGTTCGCCCAACCAAAAATGACTTTTACTACTGACAAGCATGGCTCTGAAGAGGAAAATTTAGAGGACCATCGAGGGTGTTCCAAAATTTTAAAAAATATATTTATACGCTGACCCACAAAATTTTTCCAATTCCAAAACAGCTGAAATATCTTTTTTTTTGAGAATGTTAAAAATAATATATGCTCAATTATATTTGTTTGAAAACCACGATTGTTGATTTTCCAAACAAATTATCAAAATATAAATGTTTAGCATTTTGGTCTGGAAAAAAATTTTGTTTGAACTAAAGCTATTTTAAATTTTTTGGCTGAGATTTTTAGTCAATAATATTTCAACTTAAAAATACTTTAAGCTGTTGGGAGCATGATTAGAAGTATTAATTTCTACAAAGCATTAACAAATATAATTCTCAAAAATAATCTTTGTGGAGAAATTTCGAATTGCTGGTTCTTTCCAGTTTAAATTTCCCTTCATCTTTTGCATTGATGATGATATTCTTGAAAATAACACATATGTTTAATTATTTTTGTTAAAATATAGGAGAGAGGCTTTTCCGCGAATATAGCCACTACATTTATTTATTCAAAAACTTTTTCTAATGCCTTAAAATTTTTTAAAATTTATATGTCTATAGAAATTTTTAAATTAATTTACGATTGATTATTGTTAATCATCTTTTAGAATAATTAGTAGAAAGTGACTGTTTTTTGACTTGTTTTTAACTGTTTAGTCAAATCTAGTATTATTTAAGTAAAGAAACGAAGTTGATTAATTAATTTACTATTACCTAGAAAAAATTCTCTTTGAATATTGCTTGAAATTTTCATTCTTTCCTCAATATTCTAGCCTTTCCTCTTCTTTTTAATTTTATTGGAGAAGTAAATCATCAAAGGTAACAAACTTGATTGTTTATATAATTAATTATCATTTGTAGCTATTTTTACATTCTTATCATAATGAGAAGGTATTGGTGTTATGTGCAATTTCACTTTGGCGGTTTTCATAAAATCTCAATGTTTTGAGACCTCCTGAGACAGAAAAAATAATTTTTACGAAGATGTCTGTCTGTCTGAAGTCTGTTGTCTATAATCTTTAGTCTAAAGTCTGTAATCTATCTACTCTAGGCACGAATACTTTGGAAAGATTTGTCAGATTAAATTCTGCGTCGGCCCACTTCTTTCGGGCCTAAAAAGAAATAACAAGTTCGTAAACCAGTTATTTTGGCAGAAAATTTAAAAAGTGAGCACATTTTCAAAATATTCAGGACTATTTTTTTTCAAGATTAAAATTCTATGTAAGACAACTCATAGTACTCGAAAATTTTAGCAATTTATCCTCATGACTTCTATCGACAAAATGAAAATTATCAGAGTTTATTTTTTAAAGTTTGAAAAAGATTATCATGACAAGTTTTATAATTTTGCATAAAATTTGAAAATTTAAATTTTGATCATACAAAAAATAACGAAAACTCAAAAATTCCATTTGGCGGCCAATCTATGCAAGATACGAACCGTGAGAATATCTAGAAATTTGTCAATAATCAATTTTCGATAGAATGCATAGTTGTTATTTTTAGTTGTCAATAACAACATTTATAATAAAAAATTAAAATTTTATACAAACAGCACAAGTTATGAAAAAATAAATAGACAAACGTTGCTCTGGCAAGAAATAGCGAAAACTTATTCAAATTTGTCATTATTAAGTATTGATAGGACATACAGTTTTAGTTTTAATCGTAAAAAATTACATTCAAAATTAAAAAATTAAATTTTTCGAAAAATGACACAAGGTACGAACTAAAATTAACAGACAAAAGTTGTTTAACCAAAAAATATCTGAAAGTTTGTTATAAAATACAATAAGTTTTTATTTGCCAAAATTTATTGCCCAAATTACATCTAGATTGCATTTAAAGAAACTAGATTTATGGCACAACGACACAAGTTTCAGTAAAATGTTTAATAATAATTTTCATTTTAATAGAATGCGTATTTTTTAATGATAACAATAAGAGTTTATTGGCCACTAAAAAGGAAATTTGTACGGACATAGTTGAACATATACTGATAGAGTTGAACATAATCTAGAAAAGTTCGCATCTTCTACGAAGTCCACTGCGAAGCACGAGATACGTGATGAGAGTGTGTTTATTAAAGCCGAAGCAGCTTTAAATAAAGGGAATTCACAATCACCAAATGACAGTTGTCGATGCTTGTACCTTTTATTTTAAAAGACTTGCGCACAAATGTGGGGTACATAGAAAGGCCGAACGCGTAGCGCGAGACTAATATATTGTCCAACGCGCAGCGCAAGATCCAACAGTCGCGCACCCTAGGCGCGCTCAATATTGCTAGCGAAGCTAGCCGCGCACGTAGCAGATTTTTTTTTAATTTTTAAATTTTTGCCGATCTTTTCTACTACGGCAAATTTTAACTTTTCTGGTGGCCTTAAATCAGGTTTTTTTTTTTATCGAATTAGGCATGTGTAGGATTCCACGTTACTCTTCATTAGGCCGCGTTACTGGATAATATCTTATCATTAGGCGTTGGGGACCTACTGGTATTTCTTTTACTCCTATTGGGGTAAATTCGGTTACCATGCCGCTTTCCGTGCTGATTTTTGCTCGCTTGATATGTCTAGTTTTCTTGTTATAAAAAATTCCAGCAAGTTGCTTGTTATAGGTTTAAATCTATTAATTCCTGTTCTTATATTAATTTCTTTATTAGCAGGAAAGGTGCATTTTGAACAACTTGAAAAAGTCCAAGTCCATATCCACGTTTGACAGCAGAAGAAAGCCTGGTAGGTTGAAGAATGCGCCTGGCAGGAGCAGACCTGCCTGGAAAAGGAAAATCCGAAGCAGGATGCCTGGCAGAAGGAGACCTAGATCTAAGCCTCGTAGAAGGAAAAGGTCTGACCGTAGAATCAGGTCTGTCAAACGGAAACACAAAAGCAGGAGATGCGACAGGTTAAAAAATCCGGCAGCAGGTAATCCGAGAGGAGAAAACTGGACAGGAGAAAAAGCGATGGGAGGAGGGCTAGCAGGTGAAGGGCTGGAACTGGCCGTCGTAAGAGCAGGAGGAAGCCTGACCAGAAAATGATGCTTGTCAGGAAAAGACGAAGTTTCCGTACGAAGAACACAAGGAATAGGAGCACTATTAGGTAAACAGTCAAACTGTGAAGTGAACTCTGCAACAAAAAACAGAACATTACATTTTTCTCAAGTACGTGAGGTAAGAAAAAGTGCAGATTCCTGAAAGAGGAATTTCAGCCTTAATTTATAACCCTGGTGTACGTTTCAGATAAATATTAGGAGTCATGTAGCTTTATTTTTGAGTTTAATCCGATCTATCATTGTTGCTAAATATTTGAATGGTTTCACGTTAATTGTAGTTGCTTTATATCTAGTATATTTAATTCCTATATTTTTAGAAATCAAAATAAATTTCTTTAATTTTAATAAATAAAATAAATAAATAAAAATCACAGAGAGGGCATAGCAGTTTTGATGCTGTTCCTACTGGCTTAAATTTTTCTTGCCTTGAAAAGGGTGCTTTAAGAGATCTGAAACCTTGTTGAATATTTATATCATGTTCTTTTATTTTGATTTTATAATAATAAAAAAAAGTTTAAACAAATAAAAAAATAGAAGGAACTTTAGTCAGCATAGAAGCACTTTGCGGTAGTTGTTGAAATTTTTCTGTTGGCTTCTTGGCTTTATTTTTAGGAATTCTATGCGCTAAACTAATTATTAGAAGTTAAATGGAATTTTAAATTTGATCTTAATGTAATTTAAATAAGTAAATTTTCTAATTTTTGCTTTATATCTTCAATTTAAAAATATGAAAATAAGCATTTCAAATAAAACATTTTAAGAATTATTTTCGTATTCAGCAAAGTTCAAAAAACAAATTTCAAAAGAATATTTCAAGAGTCACTCTAAATGTAGTCATTTGCATAAAATTCTTGTTTAAAAATTGATTTTTCCATTTTAACTGTTCTTTTGTTACCTAAATTAGAGTTTTTCTTCAAAAACTAATTGAAAAAAACCATGGACCTTCATTCTCAATTTCTAATAAAAAATCAATAGCTTTTAAAGAAAGAAGACAATTTAAATTAAGCCATCGTTTTAAAAAAGAAATTGGAATTTTAAATAGTGTAGAAATTAAATTTAACTACAAAATTCTTCGAAATTGATTATAAAACTGAGAATTGCAGGAATAAATTTTAGCAATATTGCCTGTAATACTTCAATCCATAAAACAAATAATAAATAAAAAGAAAGAAAAGGAAAATAAACTAACTGTAGAAGTAGAATAATTTTTTAATAACATTTAATAATATTTAATTATATATATAATAATTTAATAAAAATCTTTTAATAATTTTTAATTATTCCTTTTGTCTAAAATTTCTGTTATCAATACAAAATTGTAGGACTTTAAAAAATCTAAATTTGCACTTGCAACAAATTTACTACATAAAAGTGTTTCTTGACGAAAATTGAAATTATTAACAACAATGTCATGATTTGCTTGTGTAATTTAAATATATTAATTCTAGAAAGGGACAGATTTGTTTAATTATTGTAAAAATTGTCCTTTGTTTTCTTTTCCACAATGTTAAATTATTAATGCTATAAAATAAAAAAATTATATAACTTAATTTTAAATTTGCATAGGACATTTTTTTTGTTTTCCAGAAAATTTTAAGATTTTGATACCATTCAGAATTACACTACAAAAAAGAATATCATAAATATTATTCATATCTAAATCCAATAAACTTAGTTTAGGCTTGTACTTGAATGTTATTTGTATTTTATAAATCAGTCCAGGAAAAAAAATGTTTAGTGCATTGCAACAAATTCCAAAGGAATTTTAAAAGATTTCGCCACGTTTTGAGATACAAAAACAGATTTCGTAGGAGTTCAAAACTTTTAAAGAATTTCATAGATTTAAAAGAATTAATTGTGTGTTTCAACCAATAAAATAAATAAATAAAATAAATATAGGTGTATTGTCATATTTACCAATGGAATTAAGAATAACCACCAATGATAAGAGAAGAGGTTTACTCCTAGAAGATTTATTTTAAATTGTGCGACTATGATATTCTGTTTCATATCATAAATTTTTTAAACCATCCTCAAATATTTTCGTCATCTTTCTTACGGTATAATGTTATTCATGTCATTTCTTTGGTTTAATAGATTTTAAATTTTTTATTATTTTTTCTAGAATAACTTGTAAAACTTTAATTGAATAAATTATGTTAATATATTAATAAGTTTTTTGGATAGAATTTCCTGCATCGTATATGTTATTGAATCGAAAAAAATTAAGTCGACTTTCCGTTTTGTTTTCTCTCCTCTACTTTCACTGCATACCAAAAAGCCTTTGCATAAGCAGTTCACCATGAAAAAAAATTATTGACAGATTTATATTTGTTATGCTATTTAAAATTTATTGGAACAATAATTAAACAAAAATGTAGCAAATGACAATCAGGAATTATTCGAATATGGATTTTAATATTTCGGCACATAACTAGAATAAACTAATTTTGCCAGGAAAAATCTAAGGTTACCGTCGTAATGAAAAATATTCTTATTCAAAAAAATATACTGCATTATTAATTTCATAAATAATATACTTATTCAAATAATTTGTTTGCATGGTACTAAACTAATATATTTTTTGTATAGTTTTAACTTATATTATTATACATTAAACAAAAAATATATAAAGAATGTTTAAAAACTTTGTATTTGCTTGAATAATTATTTTTTCAAAACGATCAATGTAACTCCTAGGGGCATTTTTTTAATAATTTATTATCATTTTTAAGAATATTTTTCTCGCCTAATTGGTAGAATGCTGCGTTTTTTTTTCAATTTGCAACAAATCTGGAATAAAATTCTGTAATATTGCACAGCATCAGTCTCTTCTGTACTTGCTGATGAGTACCGTCTAGTTGTTTGACAGATATGAAATCTTTTTACCTGGCATCTGTCAACTATTCACCTGATCTTCTGCCAATTCCTGTGCTCGCTTCGCTTCTGGAAAAGTCAAACTTAGGCGCGAGGGTGAGGTGAAAAATCTTTTCTGAATATGTGGTGCCCTTCTGCTCTAATTTTTCTTTTATTTGATTCAGGACTTTAAGACCCGCTAAGTGTCATCGTTTATCTTTTCCTCTACATTCATACCAGGCTCTTTCATAACTCTGTATGGCTGAATATTGAGAGTTCTACATTTTTTTCTACAAGCACCACATATTTTACTGCCTTCCGGCAAATCCGGGAACGCTGTGCGCTGATTTTCAGTCAGATGTCTGAGATCAATTCCTCTTAAATCCTTTGTCTTACGGAAAGGATATGTAAATCTGCTAAGAAAACTTAGCATAGTAGACATGATACGTGCTAGATGATTTGAAAACACCCGCTTTGCCCGATGATGGTGGTAAAAGTCTGTAAGTTGGTGGGTATACTATCATATAGGCAAACGATATCTGAAAATTGGAAAGCAATCGGAAGACATTTTTTCTATTGCCCATTCTCTTTTTTTAAGTAATTATAAAGAATGAAAAGAATGAGACGGAACTGTTTTCATTTAATCCTGAAAAAGATCAGCCAATGAATTTGCGAAATATTTAAGCCTTGAGAACCATAATATATTGACGTTTTTTTATCATACATAAAATAATGTAATTTAGTTTTGAATTACATTATTGAGTCACGTCTCCCCCAAAAAGTAAATAGCTTAATGGTTTACTTAAATTAGATGTACGGAGGATCGTAGTTTACACTTCATCAATGTGCGTTACTTGAAATAATGTTTTTAGTGGGCGTTTAAAACCTACTTGTGTTTCTTGAACTTCCTCTGCAGTTAATTCGGTAACCGCGCCGCTTTTAATATTTATTTTCGCCCTTTTCATATGTCTAATCCTCATACTATAAGTATATATGCCAGCAAGAAGATTAGTATCCTTTAGTATTGCAAAGACTTCAGTATCTGATGTTGATATAACAATTTGCTCTTGGCCTGACAGAGGCACAAAGGTATAATTTCCTGTTTTTAATTTAATTTGTTTGTCGGCAGGAAAAGTGTATTTGCGAAGTTCGAATATCCGGTTTGGATTCACTTTGGAAATTAGCCGTATAAATTTAAGATGTTCCAATCCATAACCACGGTCGTCTGGAGAAGGAAGCATGGTAGGTAGAGAAGTTAACCTGGCAGGAGCAGATCTGTCTGGGGAAGTTAACCCTGCTGGAGAATGGATGGCATGCGGAGACCTTGACCTATACCTCGCAGGCGGAAAAGACCTCTCTGATGAATTTTGACTCTCATGAGATGAAGATGCTTCGTTACAAGGAAAACCATGAATGGGGGCTCCATTAGGTAAGCAGTCGAAATTCAAACTTAAATCTGAAAAAAATTATTCATATGTTTAAGGTATGCGAGTCAAAGCAGAATGCGGGTTGTGAATATTGGTCAAACTATAAGATCCAATAATTATAAACATTAATTGTTGCAATAAATTTCAGGAGAGGCAATTTTGGTAAAAGTAGGAATTTTATTCAAGTTTGATTTTAAAAAGTTAATTCTATTCTTTGAAATATTTTTTACAATTCTGTTTATCACTTTTTCATGAAAATTATTTCAGAATTAATGCTTTCATGGTGATATTTTTGCTAAAACCAACACCTTTAGTAAGCTCAAGACTTCTCAAGGTTGATAAAAAATCGTTGTACTTAAAACATTACAATTAGATTACATTAAGGAAAGCCTTAAGTAGCCTGCAGGATAGATAGCAAATTCTTAAGATTCTTTTTGGAAATTCAAACAATGTATTAAATATTTTATTAAAAAAGAAGCGGCAAGGTAACGCGTTAGTTTTTTTAGTAATGGTAAAGGTAACGCGTTACTTTTTTAGAAAAGTAATACTAACAGTAATGCTTTACTTTTTACAACAGTAACGTTAACAGTAACGCGTTATGTAGACAGCCATGAAAACGATAACTCGATACATTCAGACATTTACGTGTCAAACACTGTCCATCTTACACTTCAACGGTCCGCGTTACTTGATAATGATTTATGATTTTGCGTTGGGAACCTACTGAAGTTTCTTTAATTTCTTCTTTGGGTAATTCGGTTACCATGCCGCGTTCCATATTTACTTTAGCCTGCCTTATATTTTCAATGCAACTAATTAAAGCAATAATTGCAGCAAGCCTATAAGCATGCTCAAAAATTGCGTAGAGGGCACCATCTAATAGTAAACCATCCTAATGGCAAAATTAGCAGGTAGAAGCCTAGTAGGTATCAAAATTCGTCTGGCAGGAGCAGAACTGCCTGCGAAAGGAAAACCAACTGAAGGTGACCCTGCAGAAGGGTAGCTGGCAGAAGAATGCCTAGTAAGAGAGCGCCTGCCAGAAGGAGACCTAGGTCTGAACCTCGAAGAAGAAGGCCGTCAGAAGAATCAGGTGTGTAAAACAGAAACTTAAAAGGAGGAGAGGCAGCGGGCTGATATCCGGCATCAGAAAACCTGACCTGGGGAAAACTCGGAAGGAGAAAACGCAGAAGGAGAAGACCTGACCGGAAAATGATGCTGTTAAGGAGAAGAGGAAGTTCCCGTCCCAGAAATATGTAAACAATTAGGTAAACGGTCAAACTGTAAACCTAACCCTGCAGTAAGAAATAGAAGATTACATTTTTCTAAATTTCATAATCTAAGACAGAGTGCAGATTCCTGATGTGGAAGTTCGAACCTTAGGTTATAACCTTGGTGTAAGTTTTTAATAATAATTATTAGTTATGTTCTGTAACTTTTTAATTTTATTTTAATCTATCATAGCTGCTGAATACCTAAATAGTTCTGCATTAATTGAGTTTGTTTTATATCTTTAATTCATAAATTTAAAAATCAGTATTTCTAAAAATCTATTTCAAGAATGTTTTCGATATTCAGTAAAGTTCAAAAATCAAATTTTCAAAAAGTAGCCCGAGCGCAGATAATGATAAAATAGGTGCAGAAATAGTACTGTCGATCTGAGCGAAGTTATTTGTATAGATTTTGCATTTTTTGCGCTTTAGGTAAAAGATCGCGGTATAAAACTCTGCAAACTTGAGGAACATAACTGTGAAGAATGTAAAAAGTAACAAACTAAGCTTTTGTAAATTTAAACTGGATAAAGATAGTATTTTTTGCTTATAAAGTGAAAGAAGAAATAAAAAATTGCAAACAATCGTTAGGTAAACGAATCACCTCAACTGTTTTTTCAGTATTTGAGTTAAAGTTTTCTTCTAAAGTTTGATGAAAAAACCCACGAAACATGTTTTTATAATTTTCTTAGGCCAGATAAAGGCTAAGTAATTTTGAGCTTGATGAAATTTTCAATTGATTTTATTTCCTAAAAATTTAAGGTTTTAGGGTTTGTAACCTTCTTTGAACCAATATTAAGATTTTTAATGAAAAATCACTGAATTTAAAAGAAAGAAACAATTCCACAACAAGTTATGGTTTAAGCAAAAAATTAAAATTTCAAAAACCCTAGTATTAAAATTAAACAACAAGGTTCTCGGAAGTGAAAATAAGACTAAGAATTCGAAGGTTAAATGCAAAGAGATTTATAATAGATTTATTATATATTTTATAATAGATTTATAATATTTTACAAATTGTGTCTCACTTTAGGATTTTACATCAAAAATTAGGTTTTATATTTATAAAAAAATTATATTTACATCATTTGCAAGTAGATTTACAACTTTCATATAATTTTATGATATTTTAGTATTTCTGTCCAAAGATCTTTTTTTCAGAAATAATTTGCAAAAAAATAAATCTGCTAATTATGTATAACGAATTGGGTTTAACAGTTTGATTCAACAGCATAAATATATACGCAAAGTTCGAAACCACAAGGTGAAAACTTGAATCTCAATAATATTATTCTTAATTAAATCAAATGGATCTAGTTTATTTTTGTATTTTATCGTCAAACTGCTTTATAGCCACTAAGTGTTTTTGTTCAGGCAAATTTATTGTTAGCAGATAAGAGCTTGTTCTTGTAATACATTTCTGTTTTACAAATTAGTGTGAGGAAACCAATTTTCAATAGTTTACAATAAATTTCAAAGGGTATAATACAATTTTAATAGAATTTAAAAAATTTTCATAGTATTTCTCTAAATTTTTCTCCTTAATTTTTTAATTCTTTAAAGTCTCAAATTTTATCATTTTATTCTTTTTTTTTCATCTTTAAGAACTTCATAGATAAAAATTATTAGATGTCCAGAACAATTTACAATTCTGAATCTTTTCGTCGAAAGTTATTGTTTTCTAACAATATTATCAATTTTTCAAGAACTTCAGGCCATGTTCGTGTGTTTCACATCAATGTAATGTTTTTAATTTTTTTCAAATTAACACATTTTAAAGGTTATTTCCAACTGTTAACCAACTTTAGATTATTTTAGCTTTTTGCATGGAGCCTCAGTGGCTGACCAATTAAGAAAAGATGTCGGAAGAGTGGAAAGCCCTCGTTGGCTTGAATACACATATTCTTTAAGTGTAGAATTTATTTTCTCATACATGTTCCGTGTTCTTATCGTTTGGTGACCTTTCTGTTTCACTAAATAAAATAAAATGTTCTCAATTACAGGCTGTCATTTATATGGGAACTCTGCGATGAAAGTGAGAGCAGTCAAGCAGTGTCCTTGACGCTACGAGACGAGATGTTTGTTGACGTTTGTACGTGCTAATCTCAAATATTGGCTTTTTTTAAGCTTATTTAGTTATTAAATATATTTATTTAAATTAATTGCTAATATTTAATTTTATTTTTAAACTTCGCGCAACAATCTACTTGAGCTATTATTGATGCGCTTGAAGTCACCTTCAGCCGAAGTTAATGACATTTTAACAAATGTTAACTTTGCAAAAAAAGTATTGCAATCACTTCTTGTATTCCTGATAAAAATTTTAACGCAGAATCTAAATTTCAACAATTTAAAAGTTGATCTCTGAGGTTTTTTTGAGTTCTTAAAGAAGGAACTGAAGGGGTAATCAGTGGGGTCTATAAGGGTACTTTGCATAGGCTCTTTTCGGTTTCTCCTATCCGCCAGGGTTGTCTGTTCTACTACAAATTCCAGAGAGTAGTTGCTGGTCTTTCGTGAAACTGAAATGTCTTCAACCGATAAAGGAATGAAGAAAAAAAATCGCTTAGATCTATTTTATACTAGGAAGATTAATCATTCGGACCTCTATAACTAACCTCCATGTTAAAAAAATTTTCTCGAAGAAGGGGCATGCAGTTTTAGTACGTTATTACATTAATATTACATTACTTTACCCTTTAAAACTTACTACACCACGAAATATTCCTTCATTAATTAATTCAACGATACTGATATATTCGTATGTATGGAAGAGAAGAGAAGATTATTGATAGTAGTTATTGACTTTAAATCGATCAGCGCTTTTTGGTACATGGACAGGAGACACAGTTGCTTACAGGCGAGGGCGTATAGATACAAGGTGAGTGTAGCTAATAATGGTCGCTTGACAAAAATAACTTCAAGAACGCAATAGTGGTGGTAATCCCTGCATCGTTGAATAAAAAGAATTCTTATAGTTCAAGGCCTCTAAAATCGGTGAGGCTTCACTGTACACTGTACACTTTTGATATGCAATTAATATCCCGGAAACAAAACGGACAAAATTTCTTTTAGTTTTTGTACCAATTTTCTAAAATCGCGGTTTGGTATCTAAAGCATAGGACTGCGATCTAAATCTGTTACAGATTTAGATCGCGATGTTACAAATGCGATATAGATGCGATGTTACAAATCTGTTTTTTTTACAACGGCTCAGTTTACTCGTAAGGTAGGGCAGTGAGACATATGTCAGTGTGTACAGTTAAGTGTATGTTTGTGCAAATTTATTTTTGGCCATTTTCAGGTGATCCTCGATGTTGTCGTCTACAGGTCACTGTAAAGACGAAGGTGCGCGACGGGGCCCGATTGGTAATACTGAACAAATTTTTGCAAGCACATCTAGTTTAAGCAAGCTATTTAAAATATTTTTATATATAAAACTTGCCTACGGCTTGAAAAACAATGCTGAAAAATGCGAGCTTGTGAAAAACGATAGAAGATCAGCGGCAGCATACCGCAGACAACAGGTTTAGATCGCTAAACCCCTTGTAGATAACATATAAATTTAGTTTATTTTTTTATTCTATCTTCAAACTGCTTTATTGCCGCAGCTTGTTTTAATTAAGGCAATTCTTAGAAAATAAATTTTTAATGTAATACAAGAAACTTTAAAGGGTATAATAACAGCCGGAAAATCAGGTTATTTATGGCAGTTTTTTTATAGATAAAAATAGCAACCAATCTTTTTAAAACACTTGTGGTTTATTACGGTACCCTCGAAGTTCAAACTAGTGTATTTAATTTAAAAAATTATTATAAACAAATGTTGAATCGAATAGAAAAACCAAGTACATCATTGCATTACTCTCGAAAATATCGAGATGTTTATTTTTTTGTTTTTATTGGGCGTACAAATGCGCAAATTGTTTAAAAAAAAAAGAACGTATAGATATTTTCAAAAGGAATAGAATCGTGCACTTGGTTTTTCGATCTGGGATTTTTAAGTAAGTTTCTGGAATGCCACATTGTCTTTTGAGCAAAAAAAATCGATATTTTGGACTCGGTATACGGGATTCCCCCTTTAAGGGATTTTGAAGGAACTGAAAGATTTAAAATATTTTTAAGGGATTCCCAAATATTTCCACAAAATTTTTAGATTGTAAGAATGTATTTTTAAATATAGACATTTTATAATATTTACCAATGGAATGAAGAATGACCAACAGCGATAGGAGAAGAGTAGGAAGTATTCCCATTATTTTTTAACTAAGAAAAAATTGATTACTGTATCTACGCAAAATTGGGAAAATGTGTAGCTAATGATTATTCTGTCGGTACACTAAATTAGGTAATAATAAGATATATATCAAGGAGGCTTACCTCTAGAAGCTTTATAATGAATTGGGCGTCTACGAATATCTGCTTATCATAAATTTTGTAAACCATATACACATATTATTGTCACCTTACTTACAATATAATGTAATAAATGTTATTGCTTTAGTTGTATAGATTTTGCAATCAATGGATTTTTTCGCATGACTTACAGACTTTAATTGCATAAATTATGGTAATATACTAATAAGTTTTCCTGTGTGGAATTTTCTGCGTCGTAAATATGATCAAATGGAAAAAACCCGAAACGTCTTCCCAATTCGATTGTCATTTTCAACACATTACTCAAAGTTAACACTTTTACTGTGCAACAAAAAAGCCCTTACATCAAGATTTTCTCATGCAAAAAAATTATTTACATATTTATTTTCTTTATACGATTTAAAATTTGCTTGAAGAATAGTTGATCAAGAATTTAACATAAAATGGCAACCAGGAAACGCTCTTCGAATATTATGGAATTTTTAAGAATCGAAGAACTTCATCTCAAGAATTCGTTTTGTGCTCCTTATTCTCCTTCAAAAAATCCTTAGCATATCGATTTGAATATTCCGACACACAACTAAAATAAACTTATGGTCTCAGAAATAATCTAAGGGTGCGCTTGTTAAGCAAAGAAATTCTTATTCAAACCATTACATGAACACAGAAAAAAATATATAAAATTTACATCGATTCCAAGATAATGTCCGATTTTTTACCTTTCCTAGATAACTTTTCTTTTTAAGAGATCAGTAACTTTAAAGCGCTGCTGATAGTAGATTTGAACAAAATTTACAAATTGTTTTGATTAAGTTTATCAATTGGACATAAAGTATCTAGCACAAAGCGCGACTTTATCAAGGAGAATGTAATCGTCAAAGCCGGAGGTACTTTACGAAACTTTTAAGAAAACAAATTGAATAAAATTTCAGTTATAATTTATGGCTGTAATTCCTCAGAAGTTTAAATTGAGAATGTGCCCACATGGCGGCCATTGTTATTATTATTATTATGGGCCCACCATGCATCCCACAGGTACTCATGACCCGGTACTTTGCTACTAAACACGGTCGCGAACGCGGCAAGTGATTAGTAGATTCGTTGGTGTCAGTCGTTGTTTTGGAACTCTCTATCCTGCTTGCGCATTCGTCATAATTTGCGAGGATACATACTGGAGAGCCTTGTCTATAGGGATCCATCAGTCACACTGGAGAGCCCTATAAGGATCCAACATTCATCCTCGAGAGCCAGGTGATAGGGTTCCGACATTCATCCTGGAGAGCCCGTTTATAGGGATTCAACATTTATACTGAAGAGCCCGTTTATAGGGATCCATCTTTCTTACAAGCGCTAGTTCTAATACCAACGACTGAGACCAACAATTCAAAACATTAATTTACTTAATTTGGACGGCGAGGATAAACACAACTTCACACACGCACACAGACATACATATATACAAAAAAGAACAAAAATAAAAAACAGTGTTAATAAATAAAATTCAATTATTAAGGTCAAAATTTAAAATGTGTTTATTAGTCATCTGCCGTGTACGCGGGATGGCCGCAGAAGGCGATCTTAGCCGCTGTCATTGTTCACGCCCAGAAAACTCCGGACGATGCGGCACGTATTTAACAATATCCCCTTCTGCATTAAGTGCAGCAAATTTTGGGCTCCCAGCTCTTCCAAGATTTTCACGCACCTCGCATGGACATTCCCAGTGGAGGAGATCACGATCGGGTGAATAGTCACTTTGTTCACCCTCCAGACGGTCAGGATCTCCTGATTTAGCTCCGAACATTTCTGGATCTTTTCAGTATATCGGAGCCTAATGTTATTTTTAAGGGGAACGCTTATGTCGATTATCTTGACATGTTCAGTACGTTTATCTGACCAGAGGACATCTGGACAATTGTGTGTGACAAGGTGGTCTGTCAGGATAGTCCTGTCCCAGTAAAGGAGATGGTGTTCGTTCTCTAGTACTTTGATTGGGCTATATATTATTTGTAAGGCACAAAACTCTCTAGTAATCCAGTGTTCAGGGCAATTTGCTGGTGAATTATCCCAGCAACATCATTATGTCTGCTTGTGTATTCTTGCGAGGCAAGCATCATACAGCCATCAATGATGTGCTCGATATTCTCATTGGCATCCCCACAGAGACGACATGTGTCAATCACTTCCGTCATATTAAGGATATGTTTTTGGTAATTCCTCGTCTTAATTACTCTGTCTTCTGTTTAAGATAGTTAATCATTTCGTCCAAGTCCGCAGATATTTTTGAACTGATGTTATGCGGGCAAAGGATCTCCTCCACGTGGGGAGTCAGTCTCTGGGACCGATTGCCCTTTCGAAATTGGTACAATCGTCCCAGTTTTTCTCTTATTTTACTAATCTCGTCTTGAAGTCGAAACTTCCATGGAGAGTCTGACATCTTACTTGGGGCGTAGTTCTTAGTATCCCGGACTCTGAGTTTTATGCTCATCATCCTGGCACATGCGACCGCAGCACAATATGCAAGAGTCTGTACCTGCAGCAGGCTTATGTCCTGCTGCAGGAACAGAGGCAGTATCTCGGTGTTTAAGCTGCCAACTAACCGCAGAAGGTCCTTGTTGAGTCTAAATTTCGGCAAACCACTTCTTTTTAATGGTTCTTGATCTGCGAACTCTAAGATGACATCAGTGAAGCACACCATGAGACGCAGGCTTTCCTCATTAAGTTCTTCAACGAATTCAGCAGGAGCAGGGGCAGACTCCGACGGCTGCAAGCCCAGCGACTGCTGACCATGTGACAATCGTCCTGCTACATACCCCAGATCCGGCCCCCGCTCGTCCATAGCGTTTCGTGTCACGGCCATATGAACCTTCTCTTCCACCACAACAACAGGGTGCCCTACAGGTGCTGCTAGTTGTTGTTGCGCCTGTTTTTCGATGTTACATATTTCGACCTCGGATATTAGGTGGCGTGCTTTATGGATCCTAACTGATCAGCCAGATGTAGTTCGGACACCTTATGGGCCAGCCCCGGGTGAAGACCCAAGAAGAGACGATGTTGTTCTCCTCTTACGAGTCCCCCTTATGCCTTTGCCCTAAAGTGACATCTGATCACATCTCCATTCATCTCCGGCGTCCACTCGATCCTCTTTTTGGTTTGTACAACCTGGAGTTGCTGGCGGAACGTAGCCTCAACCTCAGATCTTATTCGGTTGATACTCCTTTTAGGGAGAAGGTTCTCGTCTATAATTTGACGCCTACGTTGTTCAAGGTCGCCTTCCGTTACTGCCTTCATTTCTGGGAAATTTGCTACAAATTTCCTGTGGAAGGCCATCCCGTCTTGGGAAGTTGTGGTCGTTTCCGTCTCATATTCAAAATGGCAGCGCATCAAATACTCATCATGATAAGCTTGGAAGTCGATGCGCTGCCGTGACACTCCTGTGGAAGTGGTCGGCTGGGGACTCCCAACCGAAACATCCTCCACAGGCGCAGCTGTTGTTCTGCTGCTTGCCA
>JAAAKG020166265.1:0-28288 GCA_010014905.2 Druon quercuslanigerum
GAATGTGTTCCTTAAGGTTGATAGAACCTTAAGTAAATTAGTTCTTCTCTTTATGTAAAACTGACGTAATTGAACCAGAAGCACAGGAAGTCCGAAAACCTAGAGGAAACGCTTGTAAAGCGTGATGCAAATGTGTTCGAGCGTGCAGCGCGAGATGAATACCTAATCGAGCGCGAAGCGCGAGATCCAACAGGTGCGGATTTTTCATTGTAGATTCATCTCCTTAGTTAAAAGTCTACCTATTACAAATGAAATACATTTGTTAAAAATTTGTTCAAGATTCATCATTTTATTTAATTTATTATTAATGATTTATTTCATAAAAATTACTTTTTTTCTTTTTGGTTGCGAATTAATTTTTAAACTTACGTATATTAAGTTGCGGCAGCATTTTCAAATGGCAGGAGCCGGACTAGTACCGTAATTTGTTCTATTTTGTTGATAATTTGTTGCGCAAAAATGAATTTTGTCGCTCATGCCGTTTTCGAGAAACATGTTGCGCCGTACCGTAATATTAAGCTACGGCAGCAACATGCACTAACTCGGGAACGGAGAGAGCTATTGATACGAGTCTGGCGGAAATATAGCATGACCCATGAATATCGAAACCAACCCCTAAGTGTCGCACCCACCCACCCCTTGGCGGTATTAAGCTACGGCAGCACCAGAAAGCTATTTCGTGAACGGAGAGAGCTATTGACATTCGGTTGGCGGCGTATTTTGTTGCTATTTTGTAGCTGAAAGATAGCACCACCCCCAGAACCCGAGACCCACCCTTAAGTGACGAACTCGCCCAACCCTTGGCGGTATTAAGCTACGGCAGCACCGGAGAGCTATTTTGTGAACGGAGAGCTATAGACATGCGGTTGGCGGCGTATTTTGTTGCTATTTTGTTGCTGAAAGATAGCACCACCCGCGGATCTCGAGACCCACCCTTAAGTGTCGAACTCGCCCCCGGCGTAGTAGTATTAAGCTACTAATTAGTTGCTGCAAGATGCCCGCATGCCCTGATTTCGAAAGTCACTCCCAGTCCCCAATTCAAGAACGAAATCAGCTATCGAAATAAATTTTTCTACTAGGTTATTGCTGCAAGATGCTCCGATTTCAAATTCCACTCTGAATCACCGCACTCACCGACGTTCTAGTAAGATTAGGATAATATTTTCGTTATATTTATTCCTAGGTACACAGAAAAAAAAGATTTTTTAGCGCAAATATGGAAGTTTGATTGCTCTTTCTTGAAAATATTTATTAACAGTTCATAAATTTTTTAACTGTTACTAAATTATTATTTGATTGTTACACATGTTTAAACATGAACTGTGTTCCCTTGAACTAAACATTTATTACCTATTAATAATTATTTATTAACTAGAAATCAATTGGCATTTGATTTATCTATATAATGCCAAATATAAAAGCACACGTGCATAAATCCAAATACAAAGTTAGGTTTTTAAATTCCATATCGTTTTTAAGAGTACGCAATATGATTTATGCAGTCTTTGCTTTTTTATTCAGATACTTGCCAAGCCTGTGGTTGTAAAAGTAATCAATGAAATCGTAACCTGTTCGTTGCAATTTATAAATATATTTCTCAATCTCTTATTATTCAACAATGTTCGAAAACATTGACGAACAAATGAAACTCATTAAAATTTTTTTAGTGAATCGATGATTTTTTCCAGTGACGAGTAAACATCGTCTGGGCCAATGATCAAAGGAAAAAGCAATTTTGTCAAATATTCCTTACAATTCATCATATATTTTGCTTGAAAACTGAAAAATAAATTTAATTGTACCCCACTGTTTTATTATCGCTATGAAGATGACACGGTTTTATGTATAAAACGGGATCATGTCGACAGAGTTTTAGAAATTGTTAACAAATATAATTCTCGCTTACGATTCACATATGAAATTGAAAATAACAATCAGATTAACTTTTTATCATTGATTAAGCAAAATAATAATATAAAAACAAATTGATATCAAAAATCAAATAGTTCCAATAAACTCATCAATTTTCATTCCAATCATAATACTCAACAAAAAATAAACATTATTTATAATCTTATTGATAGAGCTACTTTACTCGCGAAAAAAATGTTTATTTTGAAAACATCGAAAAAATTATAAATATTCTACTACAGAATGATTACCCGATTGATTTTATAGAAAAATCCATAAAAAGAAGATTACGTAAAGTAAGCATTATTACGTAAGAAAGACTAGGGAGGCTTTCGTATTCACGGCATTGAGGCATATTGAAGCACAAAATAAAAACAAATTCCGCTTCCAACCGCCTATCGATAGTTCTCTCCGTTCACGAAATAGCTCTCCGGTGCTGCCGTAGCTTAATACCGCCAAGGGGAGGGCGAGTTTGACACTTAAGGGTGGGTCTCGGGATCTGGGGGTGGTGCTATCTTTCAGCTACAAAATAGCAACAAAATACGCCGCCAACCGCATGTCGATATCTCTCTCTGTTCCCGAAATAGCTCTCTGGGGCTGCCGTAGCTTAATACTGCCAAGGGGTGGGTGGGTTCGACACTTAGGGTTTGGTTTCGAGATTCTTGGGTCATGCTATCTTTCATCAACGAAATAGCAACAAAATATGCCGCCAGGATCGTATCGATAGCTCTCTCCGTTCCTGAGTTAGTGCATGTTGCTGTCCTAGCTTAATATTACGGTACGGCGCAACGCGTTTCTCGTAAACGGCATGAGCGACAAAATTAATTTTTGCGCAGCAAAGCAGCAACAAAATAGCAACAAATTACGGTACAAGTCCGGATCCTGCCCTTTAAAAATGCTGCCGCAACTTAATATACGTTTTAAACTTAAAGAATTTTCGAGCAATTAGTTACATTTCCAATCAAAAAATGAATTTTCAACTGAAATGATCAATCTTCTACCAAAGAAGAAGTACGACTTTTAACCATTTAGATGGTGTTTTAACAAGAGAAGATAAATACTCGACGAAAACTGTAATAGTTGATATTTCAACCGAACAAGATTTTAATTTTTAATCCAAAACAGTTAAACCTTTGACCGAAATAGATTAATTTTCAATTATATATTTGCATTTGTCACGAAAAAAAAATTTCCAAAAACATGAATTTTCAATAAAAGTTTTCAATGTTCAATCAAGAAAGATTTTTTAGTCGAGCAAGAAAAAACTTGTTGAATTTTCCACAAAAAAGTGGACGTTTCGAACCCGAAAATATAAATTCTCATAAAAAATGTTAACTTTCCACTTAATAGTTTACTTTTCCACCAAAATAGTTAAATTTTCAACCACTTAATTGATTTTAATATTATTCAATATAGTTAGTTAATAAACATAATGTTTTATGCCCTGAAAGCTCAATTACCTCCAAAATAAAAACCTTATGCTACAATCAAACCTAAAATATAAATCACACTAAAATCCATACTTGCTTAACGTAGCTCTAGCCGCTCCGTTATAGATATTAAAGTAATTTTGTAATCATGAAGCAACATTGAATAGGAGAAAACTGATTATTCTGGAAAAAAGAAACCTATCCAAAAAGGAAGAATAATTTTAAAAGGAATGAAAAGCATAGTGACGAAAACGCGTAAGTATAATTTATGTTGACTCAATCATTTTTATTACAATTAGATATTAAATTTTTTTATTTTTCAGCAGTCCAGAGCTTGAGGAAAACACTGTTTCTTTCACAAAAATACCTGCAAATAAATCACAACCGAAAGTTGATACTTTGACGAAAAATACCTACACAAAATTATACGAGAATGAAAAACTTTTATCGTGAGTATAAAATTTATACCATGAGAGGATGGCCGCTGGACCGGGAAATGACAAGGAATTTCTTTTTCTCGGAATTTTACAAATTTTTGATACGAAAAATCTACCTAATTACATGACATAATTTCATTTGAAATCAATTTGATTTGAACTTTTTTTTTAATTCAAGGTTCAATTTGTAACTAAAAATTTACTTTACAAATTTTTCATGTTGCGCCTTCCATTTCAAGTGTACAGTTTCGATGTAAAGAATTTAAAAATGCAGTTTTGAAGACTTACAAGTAAATATTCAGAGTTAAGATTTTTTTAAATCTCTTAAATTCCTTACTGAGAGACCATTCTGAAATTATTAATTTGTCAAAACATTATTTTTCCATGGCGACCTATTGACGAAAAAATCGACTTTGAAAATAAGTTAGTTTACAGACTAAACAAGCAAAAATAAATAATAGATAAAAAAATAAAAAACACGCTTTTATAGCAGATTGAACTTAAAAGTTATTAATATTTTTTAGATAATAACATGTTGTCCCAACAGCAATAGATAGTAAACTAAGTCGATAAAATCAATTATTTTTCAGACTTTAAAATAATAGTAAATTATTAAACAAACAAAAAATTATCATGTATAAAGCTTGGGGTGTTCAACGTCAATCGTTACAGATATATCATTAGTAGCTATTTATACAACTTTTTTCGTATTTCGCTTTTCGTGAAACACAGCCGGCAACATTGCTCGTTGCCGCCACCGGCAGTGTACACTCCAATTTTGAATATTGGAGTATGAATTTTAAATGACTGCGTTAAATTCTCACTAGGATTTGAAAAAAATATCGTGAAAGTCCTCACTTCGTGTTCGTAAAACAATAGAAACAAAATTCACAGTTGTTACTAAAGAATGATTGTTCTTATTCTTCATTTCATCGGTACACTTACAATACTGCCAAGCATATTTTAATTTTAAGCGTCACATTATTCATAATTGTTTTCCTACCTTCAGTTTAAGTCGTAACTTATGAAAAATAACCTTAATACCACGAAATTTGAAAGGTAATGATTCTTTAAAGAATGTCTAATTCACCGATTTTTCGAAGGTAAAGTTTCAACAATGTTCAAAAGGACAGATTGTTACGAACCGTTAGAAAAAAGCATACAAGAAAAAATAAAGTTTGCGAAATAAACACTTGACACATGCAGTATTGTTTCTAAACTACACATTCATAGGATTGTTAGAGTTCGTAGCGTCGAAATAAAAGAAAACAAAACAATGTAATCCATGGCGTTTACATGTCGGTTGTCCCTATTATTAATTAATTATAAACTCTCTTTCTAAAATAATATTTATTATTATTCGACATTATGTACATGTAAAATGTACAAATTTTTAACCTAAATATCAATAAAATCATTTGTAAGTAAAAAAATTTAATCGACTGAAATTTTTCTTCGTGTAATATGTCCTTTTTCCCATTCTTAGAAATTTGGCACTGGCCAGGTCTACTTAACATAACTTCTTTAACTTTAACTGAAAAATATCTGTCTGGCACCGAAGAAAATATTCATTAGTGCCCTAAATCAAGTTTTCGAGAATAAGATGTTTAGATACTCATAAAAGCTTTATTTCTGCATGCTGAAACCTTTGACACCTGAAAATTATATTGTAGGCAATATAAGATTTTAGGAGTTCTCTTGTTGGGCCCCATTGGCACCCATCAATTTTTTTGAAAGTAGATATTCTGATAAGGGTCCCAAGCACTTTTTGAAATATTACATACTCTGATAGGGGCCCCATCAGAACCCAACTTCAAATAGGGAAAGATGGAAAAATTTGTGCACGGTTACCATCGAGATAAATTCGGATATCAAGCTGGAAATTTTGGAAGTTTGGGTTAGTCGACATATTATACATATTATATCCTAATCACCATAATATACGTCATTTTTACAATTTTACGAGATTTTCAAATTCAGTTCATGTACGAGATATTAATTGTTTGTATGGAGATCTAAAAATGGAAAAAATGTACAAGCTGTACATATTGCAAATAATTTTTTCAGCATAGAAATACGTTCTTTATTTAAAAAGTTTACTTATGCAAACATTAAGAAGATCACATCCTTCAAAATGAAAAGTTCTTGAATTTCTCAAACTATTATTTGTCATTTTTAACTATTTATACTTTTCCATCGTTTTCGAAGTAGATTTGCGACAGAATACAATTCTTCCATGATGAAAACATTATTTATAATTTTTGGAGCTTCTACATTTGTCTAATTTTTAGGTTTATGTGACGAGCGTCACACATATCATAAGTCATTAAATATCTATAACGGAGCGGCTAAAGGTACATTAAGCTAGTATGTATTTGAGTATGATTTCTATTTTAGGTTTAATTGTAGCATACATTTACTAAGATGATGAACCTTAAGCAAATTTTCAAGAAATGGAATAGGTAAACTTTCAACTAAGTAGTTGAACTTTCAACAAAGTACTACCATTTTTAAACAAACGAGAGAAATTATAACCCAAAAATATCATAGTAGACTTTTCCATCAAAAGTAGTTATCATTAGGAAATGTATTAAATGTTAATCCAGTTAGTCAGGCTATGCCCATTAAACTTCTCTTCTTTTCTAGCGGACAATTCTTAGAGTTTGTTGAAAATTGATTTTTTTTGTCAAAAATTAGTCTTGTTGGTTCACAACTCATCCTTTGTTTTATTGAAAATGAAACTGTTTGTATCTATATTAATCTTGTTTGATTGAGGAATCAAGAATTCGGTGAAAAATATAAAATTTTGTTTATGAATTAATTTCGATGGTTCAAAATTAAACTATTTTTATGAAAACTTAACTTTTTGGTGTAAAATTAACATCTTGTTACCAAATAATATTTTTGGGGTTCAAAATTGAATCTCATCGTTTTTTTTATAGATAATTTGTACTTTGGGCTTTAAAATCTAACCATTTTTTCGAAAAATAATATTCTTAATTGAAAAATCGTTTTTTATGGTAGAGCATTAATTGTGTTGCTGAAAAATAGATCTTTTCCCTTTAAAATTAACTTTTTTGTTAAAAAATCATATTTTCGAGTTGAAAATTTAACCCTTTTGTACACGATTCTTCCTTTTGGCTTTCAACTATTTTGTTAAAAATTTGTATTTTTTGGTAGAAAATTAATTTTCTTGGTTCAAAATTCATCTGTTTTGGTTAAAACTGCAATTGTTTGCTTCTGAAATAATCTATCTTCGTTGAAGATTTAACAATTTGGTATACAGTAACATTAACCAAGCATAAAAATTAAACTATTTTTATAAAAATTTAACTTTCTGGTAGAATATTACCATTTTTGGTATAAAGAAATATTTTGGGGTTGCAAATTCAACCGTTTTGTAGATTATTTTCCTTTTCTGCTTTAAAATTTAAAATGTTGTTTAAAATATGTATTATTTGTTGAAAATTCGTGATATTTAGTAGAAAATTTATCTTCTACCTGGAAAACTCCTCTGTTTGGTTCAAAACCTAACCTTACTTGAAAATTGATTATTCGATTTTTAGAAAATTAATTTTCTGGGTTAAAAAATCATCTTATGTGTTGAACTCTTTTGATAAAAATTATTTTTTTTAAACTATATAGTTTAAGTTAAAAATTCATCTCGTTGGCTGAAAAGGAAACTATTTTATTGGAAATTGTTTTTTTTTTTTGAGAATTATTGCAGTGATTTAAAAATGTGACTATTCCATTTTTTGTTAAAAAATTAATCTAGTGTGTTTTTGGATTTAAATATCATAAAGAAAAATTATATTCATAATATTCCCAGGGAAAGACTGTACATTCCTTCACAATCTTTTTTCTTTATTTATTCACTCTCCTTCTAAAAAATAACCTCCGAAATAATGAGCAACCAACCTATCAAATTGTATGTAAATATGTATGTCTGTATGTATGTATTTATGTATGTATGCATGTATGTATGCACTCATAACCTTAAAATCTGTGACCCTGAACATTTGTCATTAGGAAGAAAAATTATTTTCCGAATATTTTCAGGAAATTCACATATGCAACTCAAACGTTAACTTTACTTCTGTTTCTTTAATCAAAAAATTATTCATCAACTACTCCTAAGTCAGAAATTTCACAATAAACAATTAAATGAAGCGTATTTAATTAACACCATACTTTTGTAATTTTAAACTCTACGCGGCAACAAATAGGTTTATTAAAATCACGCCGCCAATTGGGCACTTCTGGCATCATTCTCTAACTTTTTAATAGGTCGGCCCACTCAGAGCCGCCACAAAGGCTAATTGAAAAATGGAAAAGACCATATTTTTTTGCTTTTTTTTCTTAATTTTATGCTAAAAGAAAAAATTGTTTGCTCTCTTAAATTCCGAGAAAAGGGTGGCGGCGCTGAGTGGACGTCGTTCTAGCGCCGCCACCCTTTTCTCGGAATTTAAGAGAGCAAAAAATTTTTTCTATGAAAACTCACCAAAAATTATTATGATGAGGTGAACGATCAGAAGAGATTTTTTGCTCTTTTTTGGCTCCCCGACGACATATATTACGATCCCCAAAAACTACCCCTAAGTCGTATACACCTACGCCCGTGATCAGAAACGTTTTAAAAGTGGAAAGACCACCTTGAAAAATGTAAAGATGCTTAAGAGCTCCAAATTAATTACTTAACACTTGAAAATTTACATCTTATTACAATTATTCCCAAAAACTACCCTTTCACGTGAACTTATGCAGCGGAGTTCATATATGTACGTAAAAAACATTTAAAATAATGAAATTCAGTAACCACGGTCAGTTGATATTTTTTTTGCTCTTTTTTTGCTCCCTGATGACATATATTACGTTTCCCAAAAACTACCCCTAAATCGTATACACCTACCCCCCGAGATCACAAACGCTTTAAAAGTGAAAAAAACCACCTTGAACAATTTAAAGATGATTAAGAGCTCTAAATTATTGACTTAACACTTAAAAATTTACACCTCATTACCATTTTTCCCAAAAAAATACCCTTCCACGTGAACGTATGCTGGGAAGTTCATATATGTATGTAAAAAGCATTTAAAATAATCAAATTTAGTAACCACGGTTAGTTGATATTTTTTGCTCTTTTTTTGCTTTCTAATGACATATATTACGTTCAGAAAAAACTACCCCCAACTAGTATACACCTACCCCCCGTTCTAAAAAACGCTTTGAAAGTGGGAAAACCACCTTGAACAATGTAAAGATGATTTAAAGCTCTAAATTAATTACTTAACACTTGAAGATTTATATCTCATTAAAATTTATCCCCAAAACTACCCTTCCACGTGAACGTATGCAGGGGAGTTCATATATGTATGTAAAAAGTATTTAAAATAATACCATTCAGTAACCACGGTTAGTTGATATTTTTTTGCTCTTTTTTTGCTTCCCGATGACATATATTTCGTTTCCCAAAAACTACCCCTAAATCGTATACACCTACCACCCATGATCAAAAACGCTTTAAAAGTGGGAAAACCACCTTGAACAATCTAAAGATGATTTAGAGCTCCAAATTATTTACTTGATACTTGCAAATTTATATCTCATTACAATTTTTCCCATAAACTACCCTTCCACGTGAACTTATGCAGCGGAGTTCATATATGTATGTAAAAAGTATTTAAAATAATAAAATTCAGTACCCACGGTTAGTTTATATTTTTTTGCTCTTATTTTGCTCCCCGATGACATATATTATGCTTCCCAAAAACTACCCCAAAGTCGTATACACCCTTCCACGTGAGCGTATATATCAAAAGATATAAATGTATGAAAAAAGCATTAGAAATAAGCATACTTAAAAGACAAAGTTAGTGGGTATTTTTTTGCTATCGAATAATATACAATACGTTCCCCAAAAACTACCTCTAAGTTTTAAAGATGGAAAATCACCTTGAACAATTTAGGAATGATTTAGAAATCCAAATTGATAAAGTAACACTTCCAAATTTCCCCTTCCTGATAATTTTCCTAAAAAACTACTGTTTCATGTAAAACGTTTTAAAAATTAGAAAACCTCTTTAGAAAATGTAGATATTCAAAATTTCCTGATTTTTTTGCCACGCTAATTTGAAGTTCTAGATTACTCTGCTAACCGAATGATACATTCTCGGTTTTTTTACTCCTAGAAACTAAAGTATCGGGTGTCCACTAACAGTGTCTTTAAGTTTGATTATTTCTAATGCTTTTTTCATACATTTATATCTTTTGCTGGATACATTCACGTGGTAGGGTAGTTTTTTGGGAAAATTATAATGAGATTCAAATTTTCAAGTGTCAAGTAATTAATATGGACCTCTTAATCATCTTTACTTTGTTCAAGGTGGTCTTTAAACTTTTAAAACGTTTCTGATCACGGAAGGTAGGTGTATATGACTTAAGGGTAGTTTTTGGGGATCATGATATATGTCATCAAGGAGCAAAAAAGGAGCAAAAAAATATCAACTAATCGTAGTTACTGAATTTGAATATTTTAAATGCTTTTTACATGAATATATGAACTCCATTGTATACGCTCACGTGGAAGGGTAGTTTTTGTAAAAAATTGTAATGAGAGGTAAATTTTCAAAAGTCAAGTAATTAATTTGGAGTTCTTAATCACCTTTACATTTTTCCAAGTGAATTTCCCACTTTTAAAACGTTTTTGATCTCGGAGGGTAGGCTGTACGAGTTAGGGGTAGTTTCTGGGGAACGTAATATATGTCATCAGGGAGCAAAAAAAGAGCAAAACAACATCAACTAGCCGTGGTTACTGAATTTGATTATTTTAAATGCTTTTTACATACATATATGAACTCCGCTGCATTAGTTGACGTGGAAGGGTAGTTTTTAGAAAAAATGGTAATGAGATGTAAAGCTTCAAGTGTGAAGTAATTAATTTGGAGCTCTAAATCATCTTTACATTGTTCAAGGTGATTTTCCCACCTTTAAAGCGTTTTTGATCATGGGTGGTTGGTGTATACGACTTTGGGGTAGTTTTTGGGAAGCATAATATATGTCATCGGGGAGAAAAATAAGAGCAAAAAAATATCAACTAACCGTGGTTACTGAATTTTATTATTTTAAATACTTTTTACATACATATATGAACTCCGCTGCATAAGTTCACGTGGAGGGTATTTTTTGGGAAAAATTGTAATGAGATGTAAATTTTCAAGTGTCAAGTAATTAATTTGAAACTCTGAACCATCGTTACATTGTTCAAGGTGGTTTCCCCACCTTTAATACGACCTAGGGGTAGTTTTTTGGAAAACGTAATATATATCATCATAGAGCAAAAAAAAGCAAAAAAATCTCGTCTGATCGTTCATCTGATTATAATAATTTTTAGTGTGTTTTGGTAGGTGGCGGCGCTGAGTGGACGTCGTGCTAGCGCCGCCACCCTTTTCTCGAAAGTTAAGAGAGCAAAAAAATTTTTTCTTTTTGCATAAAATTAGCAAAAAAAAAGCAAAATAATATGGCGTTTTCCGTTTTTCTATTTGCCTTTGTGGCGGCGCTGAGTGGACCGACCTCTTTTTAATACACGTATGGCCATCTTTCGAATACATTTTATCACTGTGCATAAACTATACCTTTTTAAGTGAAATGACATTTTGGTAAACTGGACTTTATGCGAATTGGATACCTTAAATTGGATACCTTCCATTCCAATTACCTTAGAATCATTAGGCCTCGTGCAAAGCCGAAAATGCACGAGAAGGAACCCGACCTCTCCCGACTTCACGAATGACGATCCATAGCTTTAGCTGCTCCTCAAATTTATTCTGGTTTTGAGATCCCGATTTACCTTAGAACAATTAGTATTAGCCTTATTGCGAAGAGGAA
Source organism: Druon quercuslanigerum (assembly GCA_010014905.2). Classification (NCBI taxonomy): domain Eukaryota; kingdom Metazoa; phylum Arthropoda; class Insecta; order Hymenoptera; family Cynipidae; genus Druon; species Druon quercuslanigerum. The sequence continues at coordinate 11,663 of JAAAKG020166265.1, forward strand.
AATATAATGGAGTTTATGTAAATAGAAAGAGGAGACAAGATTTCAGGGACTAAAATGTTAAAAATTTAGTGCTGCATGTCTTAGTGATATTTTTAGGGAAAAATTAATTTTTAACATATAAAAAACCAATTTTTAATTGTTAAATTTTCAAACTAAGAAATTTCAACCAAAATATTAATTTAAAAAAATGAATTTTTAAAGAAGAAGAATAATTCGCCGCTATAAAAGATCAATTTATAACTAAAAAGATAATTTTTCAAGGAAAAAGATGTCAACGAAATTGTTTAATTTTCATCTTTAGAAACGACTTTTAAAGTAAAAAAATAGGTATTCGATGAAAAATGGACGAGTTAAATTTTCGGATAAAAAATTGAATTTTTAATGAAGGGAATTAATTTTGAAGTGGAAAAGATTAATGTTTAACCAAAAGTAAAACCGTTAAATTTTCATTTAAATAAAAAAAATAATTTAGAATAAAAAAAATCAATGGAATGTAAAACAAAATAGTGAAATTTTTAACCAAAGAAATGAATTTACGAAAAAAAAGAATAATATTCTTGATGTTCAGTAGAAGTTAATGACATTTTTTTGAAATTTCTAACGCTGCAAAAACAGTCTTGCGATTACTCGATGGAAATTTTAAAGTAGAATCCGAATTTTAACAATTGAAAAGTTGATGTTGCAGTTCTTTTAAGGATTTTAAGAAGGAACCGAAAGTAGATCCAGTGGGGTCTTTGCAGGTACTTTGTAGAGGCTCCTTTAGGTTCCTTCGGTCCGCCAGAGACATTGCAGGTTTGGAGTTCTTAAATCTTTAATATTATGGATACGATTCATTTGATCTTATATCGTGAAAAAAAATCAAAATTGTCGAATCTCAAATTTTGCACGTCCAAAAAGTTTGGAAAACAACCTAATAACTGTCCAGATACGTGGCCATGGAATAACATTCAACTATAAATCCAATGGCAACCTTCTATTTGACCTTGAACTTGACATTCAAGGTCATTTCAAGATCACAGGTCATAGGTCAGGTGTGAATTTGCAGGTCCGCTGAAGGTCATTTAAATTTAAGAAAGACCCGGCTTGGGTTAACGGGACGGCTTAGTATTTCCTCAGGTCAAGGTCATTCATGGAGTAAATTTGAATAATATTTTATCTGGACTGGTATTTCCAGACATTTAGGATACCCTGTATATTTTATTGGCGTTTTTAAATTTTACTCGTCGTTGTCTTTAAAATACCATAAGTCTCCTAAGAACGGGCCTTGATTTTTTCGTTGTTGCTTCTAACTTAAAGTTTCGTATAATTAATAACATCAATTTGTAAATTTTATACAAAGATCAAAAATAGTTACAAAAATTATAATTATTTCCACATATCTAGACTTTTAAACTTATAAATGTCGAAAAATCGAGATCCGATTCGAGAAATTCTATTGCGTACTCGAGAGACATCGCGCCTAATTGAAAGTGCCGAATTACGGGGAAACTCAGTTTAAAAAATTGGAGAGAAGATTGGTTTATGTTAGGCTATATACGTATTTCATTAAAATTTTATCATAAGAACCACCGCAGGATTTTTCCGGGAACGGGTGCTAATCTGAAAAATTGCACCCGATCCCAGAGAAATCGCGGTAAAGTGTCAGTCTTAACCACGTTACAGTCTGTGACGGAATCAATACGACGATCCGACAAGAGTCTCGTGCACCCTGAGAACACGAAACGACCCCAGGACGACCTCTTTCTGAATTTCCCCCGCAAGTGTTTTAACATATTGTTCACACGCAGCGATGCTTTTCAGGTTATTGGGCTGGATCTTATTGATAAGAAGATCCTTGCGCCCATACGGGGGCAGCTTAGCCATTTGCATGCACACACAAGTACAGATAAATATATGTGTTTTTCATCAATTCAAATTCATGTTTAATATCTTTAACACACATTTCCAGCTCATCAAATTATTATTCATCCGAAGATCTAAATTTTAAATTGAAATAATGGAATATTCAATTGGAATCGTTACACCTTTAGTTCAACAAAAATTAATTGCAAAAAAAATTACTCAAAAAAATACTCACATTTTCAAACATAGTGATGAATTTTCTTCTCGAATTATGAGTCTTCAAACTGTAAAAGTTGAATTTTAGGCCAAAAATATGAAATTTGTACTAAAGCAGTGAATCTGCAATCAGAATATTCAAAATTTCAAACGAATAATAAATTTTTAACAAGGAAGTCGAATTTCTACCAAAAAAGAATTAAAAAAAGGTAACTTGAAGTCAAATATTGTAGAGTTGAATTTTTGGTTTATAAAATTGATGTTGAACCATAGAACTGAATTTTTAAGAGCAAGGATGGATCTTCAACCATAAAAAAAGCTTCATTACTGGAATTTCTGTTTTCTTTTTAATAACTTAAACCTCAACTAAAGCATGCTAATTAAAAAAAATAATAATTTTGAAAAAGAAGTTAAATTGTTAATCAAAAAATACAAAATGTTGAATTAATGAATCGTTCAAAAAAATCATAAGTTTGTCAAAGTATATAATTCTAAGCAATTTCAAGCTGAAAATATTATTTTATACATCCCAGTTTGTCACAAAACTTGTTAAATATTATCTTAAGACAGTATAGAAGATGTTTGAATTCGCATTAGGGTCGATAGTATGTATTTTTTTTTTGTGTTCTGAAATTAATTCAAAAGATATTTATATATTTTTCAATTACAAAACGATATCTTTCAAATAAGGAGGAAATATGTTATTTAACTAAATTCTCTTAAAAATTTGTTTTAAAGCATTATTAAACAATATTCCAGGAATCTAATGCAAATGCTGTTATCTTGCATTTCGATTTTCTCTAAATCCTGCAAACTTAAAAAATTGCCTAAAAACTTCCAGAATGTATTTTGAAAATTTTGTAAATTTTTAAAAACATTTTAAAAAATAATTGTTTTAAATTTTTTACCTTTCCTAAGAATTTTAACAACAAATTTTATTCCTACATTCTACGTTTTGTTTCAAATATTTTGAACTCTTTTCAATTGTTAAACTGTTTTCGAACCTTTTCGAACATTCTAAATATGTCTTAAACTTACTCGATTTGTTTAATTTCTTTGTCTGAAAATTACTCTATTAGGTTAAAAATTCCTTCATTTAAAATATTTTTGTGAAATTGCATGCATTCTGTTAAAAATTAAACTTTTTGGTTAAAAATTCAACTATTTAGTTAAATATTTATTAATTTTCGCTTTGTTTAAAAAGACATTTTTGAGGATGAAGATTTACCATTCTGTTTTTTATGTGTTGAAATAATATTTTTAATTAACTTTTATTAAAAAATTGCTTGAACAATAAAAACAATGCATGATGTTTGTGTACGAGTTTTCAAATTAAGCTAGGAATAACAGCATTTATACTTTTGGATTAGAACAATTTGGAGCACCAATACATTAAAGCTACTTCAGTGAATTTAAGAAAAATATGTATGTATGCTGAAAATATTTCCATTGGTTTATTTTAATTTTTAAATAATTTCGTTTCAAATTTTTTAAATAAAAATTATTGACGTGGTTCTAGTGGATAGTTATCAATATTTGTTATTATATATTTGAGAATAAGTGTATGTTACTTGATAGAAATAAACTGCCAGTTCAACACATTTTTGAAAAAAGCAACATTTTCTACACAAATGGCAATTGTTTGAATAATTAAAAATTAATTAATTAGGGGTTTTAAATATTCCACTATACCAATAGTAATATTTTTTATTTAAAAAAATTTAAAAACAATAAACTCCATTTATTTAAACAATTGAAAATTTATCAATCGATGTTAAAAAATATTACACTACGCCAATATAATTAATTTTTAAGGGAAAAAACGAATTTTTGAAATAAAAACATTTTTTATACAAATGGGATTTGTTTCAATAATTCGAAATTAATTAACCAATGTTGTTAAATACGAGGGTCATTTAACATGTACTTAGCCTCATCGCTAGATGGCGCTGCTATTACAAAATAGTTTTACCATCGTGCAGCACATTCTTTTAGTAGCCTGCAGTCAAAGTTTTTTTTCAAGTTCAAAATACTTTTTATTGGTCATGGAATTTGTTAAAATACATTTGTTTGAGACATTATATATACATATTTGGTCCCTATCTTAAGCGATTTTACCCTAAATTTATTTTGAATTTAATTTTGTGATAATACTTGTGTTTTCTTTAATCTAGTTATGTGTGCATGTTCTCAGGAAAAATATAATAATTATATATATATAATAATATAATAAATCTTATACATGTTACTTTAGATATGCCCTAACTGTGCGACTAGGTACTAACATTCGCAATTTTATTTTGTGTTAAATGATGCGGGAATTTATACTTAACATTAAACGGCAAGTTCTTACATTGCAGTTTACATGTGTTTTTTAGGCTATCTAAGGTAGAAAGCTGCGTATTATAGAAATCCGCGGTTAGTTTACAAATTTCTTGTTCAATCGTAGTGATTCCAAGTTTGGAGTGAAAAGTGGAGGTTGTCGTACTTTTTTCTTCATTTATTACCATTCGCAGGCACTTATTTTGTAATCTTTGGAGTTTTTGTATATTCGATTTACAGGTATTTCCCCATATGGGGGCAGCAGATAACATTATAGGTCTAACAATAATTTTATAAGTAGTGAGTTTATTTGTGACGCTCATTTTACTCTTTCCACACAGGAGTGGGTAGAGGCTTCCTATAGCTGTCGAGGCTTTTTTATGAGCTGTTTCGACATGTTTCGTGTGCTTAAGTTTAGAGTCTAGTATCTCACCTAAGTATTTTGCTTCTTTCCTAAGGACTATGTCTTCTTTGTACATTTTTATATTAGGAACTATTTTATCACCAACATATTTTTGAAAATATTACGAGTTCAGTCTTATTCGTGTTGATTTTTAGTTTACACCTATGAAAATATTTTTCGAATATTACAACTTCCCCTGTAACTTCGCTACAGCTTGTTTTTTACGCCTTGATGCAAAATGTAACTCAGTGTCATCCGCAAATAGAGCTAATTGCACATCTTTAGATTTTGGCATGTCATTTAGATAATATAAAAATAATACCGGTCCTAACACAGAGCCCTGTGGTACTCCAGCTACCACAGATTTCTCTGCTGAGATCTCACCATTTATTTCTACTACAAATGTTCTATCACTTAAATATTCCTGAACAACTTTAATCAGGTATATTGGTATATCGCATCTATGTAACTTAAGTACAAGCCCTTTGTGCCATACGGTATCAAAGGCCTTTTCCATGTCGAGAAATACGGCACCCGTGCTATGTTTCATATTAAAGTGTAGGCTAATGCAATCGGTGATTCGAGCTAGCTGCTGAACTGTCCAGTGGCCTGCTCTGAATCCGAACTGTTCCGGTATGAATACTTTTATCTTTATTTTTGAATAGTGCGCCATTTGGACCCTGCAATGGTAGAATGTTCCTTTTTCTTTGCCCTTTTAGAATTCTAGTCATTTTCCACAATGAGTTGTCTTTTGTATATACATTAGTTAATTTAGTGCCCCAGTTCTGATTTTTAAAAGTGAAAATTATTCTTGTAACTTTTTATTCGCTTTTTTTTATAATCGTTTTGAAATATTTATTTTTTGTCCTTTGTGATATTCTTCTTAGGGTGTTTCTGTATTTAAACTGTTCTATTATATTTTTTGGGAGATTGTTATTGAATTTAACGAGTTGTTGTTTTGGGATGTGAGACTTTATAGAATAATTTATAATTTCTGTTAAATTTTTAACACTACTATCGATTTATTGCGTATCATTTAGAAGCGAGTTTATTATTAGACTTCTATTTATTTGTTCTTTAAAGTGTTTCCAATCAGCATGTTTGTAGTTTAGAAAATGATGAGATTTACTGTACTCTACATCTATTTGTAAAATCAACTATACTAGGTCGTGCTTTTATGTTATAGGGGTAAAGAGTGAAGCTATGAGGGTAAGCTAGGTTGCAAGGGTTTCCATCAATTAAGTCATGAATTGTGTTTCCATTCTTATTATTGCAATAACAATTCCAGTTAATATGTTTAGAATTTAAATCCCCTGCTGCAATTATTTTATTGCAGAGGTTAAATAAGTGATTTAAGTCCTTTTTGAAATATTATTTTTCGGGGCATAGATAGCTAGAACAAGAATATTATTTTCTAGTTTGATTTCATGTGCTTCTATAGATTCTAAATTCTTTACTGGAAATTCAATGCATGGAATGTTATTTTTATCGTACAGGGCTACTCCACCAGTAGCTCTTTTACTTACCCTATCTTTTCTGTAGAAAATATATCCGGGAATTAGCGGTTTTGATTTTTTAGTAAACAACGTTTCTCCAACAATTAATATATCTACCTCATATTGTTGGAGGAATATAGGTACTTCGTGCAATCTATTTTTTAGCCCAACAGCGTTCCAGTGGGCGATTTTTAATAAGTTTGAATTTTTATCACTAGCCATCAAGTTTAACAGCTAGTTCGTTCAGGGCTTGTAGTCTTTCGAAATTTGTCTCACATGTTAACATTTTATCTCTAAGTTTAAGGGCTATTTTAAAAAGATTACCTTAGTCGCAAATTTTGTTGACCTTGGAATGCGTTTATTATATCCTCAATTCCTGGTTCAGCATGTTTTCCAGATTCCTTGGTTTCAGTTCTTTGGTGACGTTGAGTTTCGTTCATGGAGGTCCAGGATGTGGTCGTAGGCCTTTGAGGTGGTTTTGTCGTTTGCGAGATCCTTGGTAGGAGAGGAAAGTTCCTTTGTATATCTCCGCTATATCCTTTTATGTTGCTGGTTATCCTTTGAGTCTGTCCTTGTCGTTTCATTCGCAGTTTGTTTCACTTTTTCCAGATGTATTTTGTATGTTTCACATACCGTGAAATTGGCTGGATGGTCTGATTTGCAGTTAACGCATTTTGGCTTATCCTTGTCTGATATTTGGGCAGTCTGATGTAAGGTGTTCTTTAAGGCACTTCACACACCTAGGTTTGGCATAACAGTGCAGTCCTTACTCCTTGCTCTTCGAGGCTATGTTTCACGTTTTCTGTGGCAAAGTGTCCCAGTCCGTATATGACTAGTTTTTTAGTTTTTTATGAGTATCGCAAAATCCTCTATTGTATGGACCAGGATAATGGGTGGAATTTTTCCTTTCTTCGCAGAGTTTCTGGTTTGGTCTATATTTGTCCGAGCGGAGTCACTTTCTATTTTGCTGCGTTCATCTTCGTAAAATCGTAAAGTTTTGTAAAAAAATGTAGTGCAAAATTTAAAAGTGCCATCCGTATAAACCGAATATATTTCACTTAAAAACATAAATTAGTGAAACATGTAAAAATTACTATCTGCAGCACCTTGTCGATGATGTGAACGAAACATTCTCCTAGATTTGTTACTGGTGTAAATTATGTAAAATAAATATTATTTGAATATACTAATACCAAATATTAACCATTTATTTTTTTAGAGATTTACGAGGAACTATTTTTAAATGAGTGTTTGTTCAAGCATTTGTGTTAATGCAAATGCAAATATAAATATAAACGAAAAAACAGTCTGCATTATGAATTTTTAATTTTAAAACTGTACTTTTGCAATTGAATTATTAGTTTTTATTGTCAAATACATACTCGATCATGAACATTGGTCATCCGATATTTTTTATTACTTTCACAAATAAATTATATAAACAAATTATCAGTTTAGACATTTGAAGACAGAAAGAAATCGTCTTTTCTCTCAAATTTGAATATTTACGATGACTTTTTAAATAATTTTTAATTGTTTAAACAAATATAAATGATTTAAATCATGATTTATTCTCCAATAATGTAAAAAGTAATCGTATTTTCTGATTGAAATGCAATATTTTGTTATTATTTGTACTAAATTTTTCTAAAAACATTATGTAATTATTTAAACAATTAAGTATAGTTTATTTTCAAAATTTCTGAAAATTGAGCCAGGGATTTAATTTTGCGAAATTTCGAAAAAAAATTACGGATATCTTTTCTCCGGAAATGGAAAATTAGGGAGGGGGGTTTGTTCTGTAGTTCGAAAATGGTTTTTTGAACCACCCTAATCAACATATATACTGCAAATTTGTTTAAAGAAATAACCTTTGCAATTAAATTACAAAATACTTTCAGGGTAATATGCAAATTTCTAAAAAAATACCTCAAACTTTAAAAATTTGCTTGAACTCTGTATTTAACGAAATACAATTTATTTTAATACTGGGATTTTTGCCCTTACCTTTAATTTTGTCGAACACTTGTTCTTGTTTTTCAGAGATAGTTGGAAGAATACGGCGTCTAGCTACGGAGATGTTTTTAAGGATCCGGTCCAAGTCATATGAGGTGATTTCTGATGAAATTTTATTCGTTTTTAATTCAGAGTGAACAATTTTCGCTGGTTTTTCACACACGTCTTCCATAGCTTTTAGCGTAGCGTTGTTATTTACAGCTTGTCTAGCAATATTGAGATCTCTTGTATGATTATGATTTAAATCTTTTTCAATCACAATATTGCTTTCAATACTAGGGGTGTGCATTTTTGCAAGACAATCTTTATTAACAAACCTCCAAGTCACAATACCGCTTTTAGCAACGTAAACTTTTCAAAACATGTAGTTATCAAATAACAACAATTTTTCACCTCACGAACTTAAAATAGAGCCTACTTCCATCGTGATCAAAAAGAAGATTTTTCATGTTACTCGGTGGAGCGTTTACTTTGAAATGCAACTTGGAAGCTTAGGTCAGCAGGAATGTAACCAGTTGTCACCCTAATTTGTTATGGGTATAGGAATTTTGTTTAATTTTCAGCTTCGCATTACTTTAGAACTTATTAATCTAATACTACTACTATGACATTATTTTATTTTTCCATATTTCTAACAATTATGCATTTTGGAAATCCATTATTTAACCCAAATCTACTGCACCCCTACAAATTCTCAAATTTAACTTTAAAAATATATACAGCACTGTTTGGAATTTTCCATTCAACTTAGAGTCTTGGGTTTAAACTGAAAGCATTGTATCTAAATAGTCTACAGATTTCCGCCCATTACTCATTAGCATCCAGTGATCTGTTGTACACATTATTTATTATCCCAGGTCTCAGGCACATTTCCAAAGATGAAGTTGAGATTATTTATTTTTGCAAGACGTATAAGGTTTAGCGCAACTAAGCCGCAGTATTAGAGAACCTTTTTTAAACCAGCGATTGGAGACAGGTCTATTCGCACAAGTAGCCTACGCCCATTTGTATTGCGTTTAAGTATGGTACTGGGGGATACATAAATACTCATTTTAGGCAATAGAAATATTAAAGAGGTTTATATCAGGTGTGCACGAACTCCGCTCACGGTCAGCATTTCACCTGCAAGCTTTCGGGCCCTCTTTATTTTCTTCCTGAATGCCGCCATTTAGGTCCTCTTCTTCTGCTTTGCTATACTGACCTACAGACTTTACATGAGTTTTCCTAGAGATTCAGCTTTGCAAATCTACTTGTCTGCAGGGAAATGTTTCCCAATTTTCAATTAATTTTGACTACCAAAAATTTCGTATGTAACAAAAAAAACCTGTTCATAAATAATTACATGCCTTCACCATTTTTGACTTGAAAACTGGTTTGGAGACAGAATTTTGTCTACAGAAATGCGATTCTGCGGAAAAAATACATAATATTCATATATTCCCTTGGATGAATTTTTGTTACAAAAATTCACACGAACAGGAAATTACAATTAAAATTACAGGAAAGTACTACTTTTTTCTATTATTGGGACGAATTTTGTACTTTTTTGTATTTTACTGTATATTGTACTTCATTGTAGTTTCTATTTTCAACAAGAATTTGCAAAAAAGTACAAAATTCATCTCTTTAATTAAAAATGTAAATATTTTGCTTACAATGTACTTTTTTGTTAAAAAATACTGCTTTGTGCACAAAAATTGACCTATTTTGCATAAAAGTCATATTTGTTGTTCAAAGTGTCTTATTTTTTGTTAAAAAATGCAACTGGTTGAAATATAATTTTTTTGGTTGAAAATTGATTTTCCAAAATTTCGAGAAATAACATAAGAGATTTCAAAGCAAAATTTTTCATTTTGTCAAGATTGAAACATATCAGAAACAATTTAAATAAGTTCAAGTGATACTTCGAATTAAGCCAAATTGAATTTTTTAATCATTTTGAACCAAAAATTGACATATATTTTTTAATTGATTCTCTATTGATTAATTATTAAAGAGTTTTTACCAAAAAAACACTATACATATTAATTGTTTCAATACTAAATGAATTTTACATTTAATAAGTTATAAACAGATGTTATTGAAACTTAACTGTAATAATGAGAGATTAAAATAGTTTTTTGTAATCACTCCTTAATAAATTATTTAATTAACATTATTTAACGCGGATACCGAAAAAAATTGCAAATTATGTCTAAGAACCGCGCTCGATTAGGCATTCGTCTCGCGCTACGTGCTTGGACACATTTGCCTCACGCTTTACACGCGGTTCCTCTAGGTTTTCGTTATGACTGGCTTTTGGTTCAATTACGTCAGTTTTACATAAAGAGGGAACTAATTTACTTAAGGTTCTTAAGGAATTAAGGAACACATTCTCATCAAGACACTCGCGCTTCGCGGGCTCTCGTTATTTATTTTAAAAACCATGTAATCCTCGCGTGCCAAGCTCGTTTCTGTTGATCGTATAATAGACACCCAAAAGTTTGAGCACGCTTTGCGTTTCGTGTTATATGCTCTTCATATACAATTGATTAAATTTGTATTTGATTGCAAATGAAGAAGGAAATTCCTTTACTTCAACGTATATTTCTGTACCTTTCAAATAAATTATACAATCAGAATTATTTTTTCCAACCATCTGAAAAAGGGGAAATATAGTATCTATGTCGTTCATTTTTGGAACATATACATATAATAAATTTGCAAATGATTATTGAAATGATTTGCGCTTTCACGTCGCATTGTCGGTGAGAATGTAACACGTAATTAATTGTATATATACAAACAAAAATTCTATTACATTAAATATTACATTAAATAATATATTAACTTTTCAGTATAATTTAAATATTCATTATATTAAATTCTTTATCTCGACCTGGGACTGCTTATTCAGATATTGTAAAATAAAGTACAAATTTTATCCATTAACATGACTTTTTCATTTATTCATTATTATTCGCAGCTACCCTGATAAATGTATTATTTCAAAAAGTGACCCATAAAAAATTTGTAGATCTTTTCTGGCTGCACAATTTTCGTCTTTAAATCTTTTTTCGTATCTTGCATAGTTTGACCGCAAAATGGAATATTTTATTTTTTATTATTTTTTCTGCGATCAAAATTTGAATTTTCGATTGTTTGAAGAAGTTCAAAAAGTTATTATGATAATCTTGTAGGTCTTTCAAAAACCAATGTTTTTCCCCTCTTGACTTTCTTTGATATCGGGCGTTGCTTTGCTTAAAATGTTAACTTTCGTTTGTTTTTTTGGATTTTGACACTGCTATAACTCCGGTAGGTTTTTTTTAATCGAGAAAAGTAATCAGGATAAATTGTTAGTCTTTTCGAGTACTACGAATAACTGTACATAGAATTTTCCAATCTTGAAAAAAATGGACTCAAAAATTTTCAAAATGTGCTCACTTTTTGAATTTTGATCCAAAATGGCGGGATAACGAACTTGACCTTCAATTTGAGACACTTAAAGAGTATACCAAAGGCCAGTCCAATCTGTTGATTTTTTCGAATGTTATCGATCAGAAAAATTACTTTTCTAACAATAAAACCTATGAAAAATGGACATTTTTCATGTAAAAAATGGTATTGTAATAAAAAATAAAATTAAAAAGAATTTTTAACGAAATATTTATTTAAATTTTAAATGTTAAAAAAATCAATTTTTAGAAAAAAATGAAATAGCTAAATTTCGAACTTAAAAATTAATTTTAATCTAATAATGTAATTATTGATAATCCAAAAACAAGGGATGACTTTATAATTATATTTACTCTGACGAATTTCTCATTTTCCCCAACTTCCAAAAATGCTAGAATCTTATGTAAAGTTTTTAACATACAATGTTTTATACACAGAATAAAGCAATTTAAATTTAAAAAATAAAATTTTCTAGTTTTCTTGACGGCACCGGTACGGGTAAAAAAATTGTCGGTGCCAGTAAAAAAAATTACACTTACCAGCAATTTTTTACCGTTTTTTTTTTTTAATATTTCAAGGATATAGCCTAGACTGCCAAAAGAAGATGTTAAAAAATAATCGTTTTTCCAATTGCTTAATGCTACTGTTTGATCCTCAATATCCGCCATCTTATTATTTGGTTTTTCAGACTAAAAAATCTTATCAACTTTTATTTCTGTGACCAGTCCCAGAGGTGCTTTCCAGCCTCACCACGCGTTGTTGGAAGTGGTTAAAGGGTTTGATCAAAATGACTTCAGTGACCAGTGAGAGGAGTGTCTTCCCGAATTTACAACTATAAGGTTTTCAATATAAAAATTGGACTATTTTAGAAAACAGTGGATTTTCCAATCGGAAAAGATTCACTTTTAACAGAAAAGGTGATATCCAGCCAAGAAAGATTAATTTTTAACAGTTGAATTGTAAACCAAACAAGATGAATTTTTAACTAAAACAATGTACAGGGTAAAGTTTCATTAAAAATCGCAATAATGATTTTCCCACATAAAAACTGTGAGAAATAAAAATAAGTAACAAAAAAAATTATTATCAATTACATTTTAATGTTTATAAAAGATAGAATTGTAAGTAAGAAGGTTAATGTTCTATCCAAAAAAAAATTCTAACTTATTCGATATACAGGATAAAGTTTTAACCATACGTGGAATAGTTCAATTCTCAGTTAAAAAAATAATTTTTTACAAAAACGAAGAATTGAGAACAAAGACAAAATTATTTAATTTTAGAGCCAAAACGACGATTTATCTGCAAAAAAAGTTGAATTTACAACCAAAAATATGATTTTTCGACAAAAAAGTTTTATTTTCAGTCAAATGGTTTTAATTTTCTACCTAAATGTTGAATTTTCTACAAAACAGTAGAATATTTAATATAAAGGTTTATTATAAAGCAAATGGTCAAACTTTGAACTGTAATCATGAAAAGTGTCTACACGTACCAAAAAAATCCTGCCATACGTACCGCGTCACAATTAGCCCCTTTTCCAGATCCCCCTATTTGGCTGCATGTATTGAAATTTCAGTAAACAAAGTGTATACAATTTCGGTACCGGTAAACAAAAATTCTTTTATCGATTTTTTTAAAAGGATATTTCCAGAAAGGATGAAGGCGCATATTCATAGAGTTCGTAGATTTTAGGGAAGGCACCCCTGCTACTGGTTACAGAAATAATATTTGTCTAACCCCTTATCCCTTTCCAACATGTTGTTTTGGGGTTGAAACTCTTCTCTGTGACCTGGTCACAGAAACAATGTGGGTAAAGCCTCTACGCCTTTCCAAAATCTCGTCGAAGCGGGAGGGCACCCCTGTTATTATTAACACAAGTAACGCTTTTTAAATCGCCAACCCTTTCAACATAACGTGGGGGGGGGGGCTGGAAGGCACACCTGTGATTAGTCACAGAAATAATGCTGGTCAATCCCCTACCCCATTCTTTAATCTCGTGTAGGCTGGAAGTCACTCCTGTCACTGGTCACTGAAATCATTTTGATTACACTCATTGCCCCTTTCCAACAACGCGTGGTGAAGCTGGAAGGCACCTCTGTGGCCTGTCACAGAAACAATGTGGGTGAAGTCTCTACTGCTTTTCCAAAATTTTCCAAAATTATAAAAGATAATTGAAAGCTTTTTACTTAAACCTAACGTATCCCAAGGATCATAAATAAAAAATTGTAATAATGTGAAAACTTTGTATTACATTTAAGTAGGTTATTGATAATAATTATTCTGATAACAATGAACAATTTATTATTATTAAGAACAATTGTTTTAACAAATTTTTATCATTTCATTTAGTTACAAATAAAATACCGTTTTTAACGGAATTAACAGGCAGTTATTTAGCGATGACTTTTTGCTATGAATCGTTAAAGTTTGACAATTTTTTAACCACACTTAATTAACAAATACATTATTTGGCTAGCTTTCAGCATTTAAACCTGTTTTTGTGTGTAAACAGCTGTTAATAATACATTTTCAAACAAAAAAAGCTTAAATGCTGAAAAATAGCCAAATAATGCATTTTTTAATTAGGTTTAGTCAAAGAAATGTCAAATATTATTCAAGTATTTGTGGAATTCTATGGAAGTATTTTCAGTATACATCTATTTTCCTCAAATTCACTGCAGTAGTTAGAATGTGTTGGTGGAATATTTTACTTATCTTTGGCAATTCCGGGATCTAACATTCTAACAGATTCGAAAAATTATTAACTAACGTTATAAATTTGGTTTATCTCTAAAACAAGAGAATTTCTCAAAATAGTCCCAATCCAAAAGTATGAATGCTGTTATTCCTAGCTTTATTTGGAAACTCTTTAACAAATATCATGCATTGTTTGTATTGCTTAAGCAATTTTTTTACAAAAGTGAATTTAAAATATTATTTTAACAAATAAAAATCCGAATGATAAGTCTTAAACCATGAAAATGTATTCTTTAACAAAGCTAAAATTAAATAATTTTTAACCAAATAGTTGACTTCTTAACCAAAAAGTTTAATTTTTAACAAAATGCATGTGTTTTTACAAAAATATGTTAAATTAAGGAAGTTTTAACCTAATAGATAGGTCATTCCCAAAACCGGTACTCACTGTAGGGTTCACTGCATTTAGGAAATCATTAAGGTATTTATTCAATCTTTGAAAACTGAAATTTTTTTGAAAGAATTGAGGATTTGGGAAATTATTCGAATATTGATTAAATCTTTGTGAAATATATGTGTATTTATTAATCTTCGTTCAGAGAAAGAGTTTAGGAAGAGGACACAACAAGGAAAGAAATAGTGAAGGTGTTGGGAATAATAAATTTATTAAATAGCTTTAAACATCACACTGTCACACTATGTTAAATAAAAATTCTATCAATATCACTGTTTTCTCGCAAGTTCCTCAATGACACAATTTCTTTTCTTTTTTTTCGAAAATATTTTGTAACTTCTTTGCTGATAGGCTAAACTAATATATGAATAATATGTATATTACGTATGGTCAACGGTTATGGAATTTTCCGTAACTCTAACCCCTTTTCCAGTTCTTTGAGAGCTAATGTGACGGAAAATTCCGTGACTTTTACCCCCTTTCCAGCTCGTTCAGGACTAATGATGCGGAAAATTCCATAACCATAAACAGTGTCAATATATTAATTTAAAATACTTTTTGACCTGTGTAACTGCTTGGAGTAAAATTTGCCCAAATTGTACAATTTTAATTTATATCTTTCATTGGTAAAAAATATTTAAAACGTTCTATTAAAATTTCCAAATAAAGTCGTAATTTTTGATATATTTTGGGTGGACTCTACACTGTCGGCTTCTCATACGGAAAAATGTATTTTTGCCGTATCGTAGGTCATGCGCTATTTTTTTCTTCAAAACGGTTTATTAAAATGTCCGCATAAAAATTTACAAGTTCCAAAAATCATGTTTGTGCAAACGTAGACTGACCCTTCCAATTGCAGATTGGAGCAAAATATTTAACATCAAAATTACATGAAGTAAATTTTAGGAAAG
Source organism: Druon quercuslanigerum (assembly GCA_010014905.2). Lineage (NCBI taxonomy): Eukaryota > Metazoa > Arthropoda > Insecta > Hymenoptera > Cynipidae > Druon > Druon quercuslanigerum. The sequence goes on from JAAAKG020166265.1 coordinate 27,458, forward strand.
GTAGAGGAAAAAAAACCCTTCTATCTCCAATAGTTGCTCAGCTTTGTTTCTTCAAAGAATCCGGATCCAAAAAAGGCGACAAAACCTAATTCTGAAGTTTTTAGCTGTACTAGGGAAGCTGTTAACTTTACAAAAAAAATTTACATCATGCATTTTTGAGTAATTTAAAAAAAATTGAATCACCTAACCCCAATAGGTCATAGGTTACGGCCTCCCTAAGTTGACCGCTTTTACTTATTTTTTAGGGATGTTTTATTATCTGCACTCTCGACATTGTACTCCCAGATCGTTGAACCAAACGTCAGCAAGTACTGAGCGAGCCGTCGATTATCTGTACTGGCGAACAGTACTTGGCCAGTACTGCGGCGGTGGTGAACTCCGGGAGACTACTTTATTTTCCATTGGGGATCAGTATACAAAGTTCTACAAAAATATGGTAAACATAACAATTTTTTACGTAGTCTCTTCTTTTGTGTTTAGACCTTGCAATGTTGTTTTTGTTGTTGCAATTTTAGTGGCCATATTAGTAACCAGGAAATAAAAAATATATCGCCACCCGATTTTCGGATCTTCAAACCCGGGGGAAAAACAACCGGCCACGAGAAACTAACAAGGTTGTTTTCCGTCGACGCCAACAGGTTAGCTGTTAGCCCCTACGTATATTTTAAGTTGCGCAACCGTAATCTAAAAAAGACAGCGACTTACAGTAAAACCGCGGTAAATCACACTTATGACCATGTCATATATATGTATATATATATATATATATATATATATATATATACATAAAATTTTTGCATAAGGACAATTACAGCATTTTGCAGATTTTTG
>JAAAKG020166276.1:0-12657 GCA_010014905.2 Druon quercuslanigerum
GATATTCCTAAAAAATGTATCTTTGATAATATTCAGTAAAAGAAATTCTATTCAAAAGGGTCAAAATGTTGAACTAGTTTATATAATTTGTTTAAAAAAGTTTAAATTTTTATGTTTTATTAAATATTATTGAATATTTATTATTTCAAGGAATACTTAAAGTCGTTCTGAAAATTGAAGGAAATTATATTATCATTATTTATATATTTTTGTATAAAAAAGAATGCCTGAAACTTTAATTAATTTTATACAATAGGTTTTAAAAAAATTTCTTCATTTCTGGTAGAAATTAAATTGAATTTTGGTTGAAAATTGATCCTTTTCAGTTTAATTTTAACTTTGTTTGATAATTTCTTTTTTTTGATTAAAAATTATTTCTTTAATTGTAAAATACACTTATATAATTTTTTGTTAAAGAATGACGTTTTTTTATTTAAGAAATCAATTATTTGTTTGAAATATTATTGATTTTGTTGAAAATTTGTCATTTTTGGTAGAAAAATAATCTGATTAGCAGAAAATTGATCATTTACATAGGCACTTAAATTGTTTTGTTAAAAATTCTTGTTTAGTTGATGAAAAAAAAATTATTTAAGAAAATTCGATTATACTATTTTTGACGGAAAATTGATATTTAGTCAAATTAATCTTTTTTGTTGAAAAATTATTATTATTTTTTGTTTGAAAACTCTTCTTTTTTTGGTAGAAAATTAATCTTCTCAGTTGACGAGTCATCTAATTCGTTAGGAATACAATTACCTTTTATAAAATTTCTTATCAAACAAATTTAAAAAAAAAATTCCTTTTTTGTTGGAGAATTAGTACTCTGAATTGAAAGTTGATGTCTTCTTGGTTGACAATTCATCTTTTTATTGAGAAAATTCCGTTTTTAGTTAAAAATTAAATTCTTGAATTGAAAATTTAACTATCCAATTTTTTTTAAAAATTAACATTTTAATTAAAAATGAATATTTTTTTGGTTAAGAATTTAACTCTTTGTTTAAAACATCGTCCTTTTTCGCAGAAAATTAATCTTCTTGGCTGAAAATTCTTCTGTTTGGTTCAATATTTATTTTTTGAACTAAAAACTGAACTATTTTTATTTTTGTTGGACATTCAATTCAATAAATTTCTATTATTACCATTAAAAATTGCATTCTTATTAAAACAAAATTATTTTGATTTTCTTATTTAAATAATTAAAAAGTGCGCGTAATATTAAAATAAAAATTATTATTAAACATTTTATTGAAACTTATGTCCTTTTTCCGTAAATTTAATTTTTATTTACGTTATTGTATCTTGTGTTCTTTTTCGAAGCAGTTAACTTTTTAATTTGTAGTTTATTTTTATATTAGAGTTTATAACAAACTTGTGGATATTTTCTGGTTAAAAAACTTTTGCCTTTTAATTTTTTTCATCTCTTGTGTCGTTTTTCCAAAAGTTTAATTTACTGATTTTTAATCTTATTTTCTACGATTTGAAGAAAATCTACTGTTCCTATTTAAAAATGATTAATAACAAATTTATAGATCACTTTTGGACTTAAAACTTTTTTCTGTTAATTTTAGTTCGCTTCTTGTGTCTTTTTTTAAAAAATGTAATTTTTTATTATGAATATTATTTTTGACGAATAAAACAAAAACTGCACACGCTGTAAAAAAAATCTTAAAAATTTGTAGCCATTTTTTGCATTAACAAGTTTTGTCTCATTATTTTTTTTAAGCTTGTGCCATTAGTTAAAAAATTAAATTTATCTTTTTATAATGTCTTCAAGACTAAAAATTAAAACAACGCGTCATATCGAAAAGTCATTATTTCAAAAAATTTGTGGATTTTTCGGGGTGCGCAATTTTAGTTAATTCATTTTGTCCGTACCCTGTCTAGTTTAACCAAAAAATAGAATTTTTTATTTTTCATAAATTTTTGAATGAACAAAATTGAATATCCATCTTTTCGACAAAATTAAAATTTTTTTTATGATCTTCTTGTAGGTTTTTCGTGTTATATGAAATATTTCGAAAATGCGTTCATTTTTTGAATTTTCATTCAAATTAAGAGGTTTACAAACTAAAAAAAACGTCTTTTCAGGCTAGATGGAGATTTGAATTAAAAATTTTTTAAATTATATTAATTTTTTTCTAAAAAAATATTTTTCTGCGCTTAGCTGGATTTTTCAGAAATACTTGCACGAGAATGATTGAATGTTTGACAAAAAAGATTCACTTTCAACCAGGGAGATTATTTTCTATCAAAAAAGAAAAATTTTCAAATACATAAACTTATCGTAAAAAATGAATGTTTATCCAATAAGATGAATTTTTAACTAAATTTACGTACTATCCTATTAAAATAAGTTAAATTTTTAGTAACAAAAATACTTTCCACAAAAACTTTTTACAAACTTAAAATAAATAGTTACATTTTTAAACAAAGGGTTACAATTTTAATTAAATTGTAAAATCTGAACAGGAATTGTCGAATTTTTAACCAGAAAGATAAATTTCCAACTAAAATGAATAATTTTTAAAAAGAATATTTGAATTGAATTTTTGACTGCAAATATGAATTTTGAACGAAAAGATTAATTTCTACCGAAAAATACGGATTTTCGACTAAAAAAAGCATTTTTCAACTAAAAATAAAATAATTAAGTTTCTGGTTAAAAAATGAATGTTTATCTAATGAGACGAATTTTAAACTACAACTGCAGAATATCCCATTAAAATATGTTAAATTATCAAAAAAATTTAAAAAAAAACAAAAAATAAACAGTTACGTTTTCAAACAAAGGGTTAAAATTTTAATTAAATTGTAAATCTTCAAAATTGTTGAATTTTTAACCAGAAAGATGCGCTTTTAACTAAGATGATGAATATTTAAATTGAATAATTCAATTGAATTTTTGACTTAAAAAATGAATTTTAAACGAAAAAAACGAAAAAAAAATTTAAAAATTAAATAATTCAATTTTTCTTTCAAAAAGTAATATTTTTCCAATAAGTTCAATTTTCAAATAAAACTATGGAATATTCTACTAAAATGATAGTTACATTTTCAGCTGAACAAAAAATCTTAACCAAAAAAGGAACAAATTTTCAAAAAAATAGTTAAATTTTTGGCAAAAAGATCTTTTTCATTCAATGAAAAAAGAAGTTTTTATTCACATAGCTCATATTTCAAGTAATTTGGTTTTGAACATAAAAGATGAATTTTTAACTAAAATAATAAATTTTCAAATGGAATACTTGAATTTTTAGCCAAAAAGGATAATTTCGAAACAAGATTTAATTGCAAATAAAAATATATTTTTTTACAACAAACTTGATTTTTTAACAAAATTTTCATCCAAAAATAAAATAGCTACATTTTCTGTTAAAAATCTAAGCTAAAAAATAAATGGATTTTCAGACAAATGTTTCAATTTTCTTCTGGAATAGTTCAAAGTTGATATAAAAGCTAATTTTTAACAGAGCAGTTACATTTTTAATAAAAGATCAATTTTAAATTCAAATGAACCTTCAACCAAAAAAATTAATTAAACAAAAATGTAACTTTGAATCAAGTGTTTGAATTTTTAAATAAAAAACAAAATTAATTCACAAAGAAAAATATGATATAATTGTCTATTATCATTCAGAAATATTTCTTTTAAAAATACTACTTCTACCATAAAAACTGTATGAGTACTTTTTTATCTAAAATTTGGAAAAGAGAAATTTTAAATTATGACGAAATTTGACTTGGAACAGGGATTTTTTTAATTTCTTCCTTCAAAATGCTAGAAATAATTCTTTTAAAACAATTCTTTTTTTATGTAAAAAATTCAATTTGCCAAATGATATTATTTTCCTTTGCGGAAAATTTTAATTTTAATTAAAAATTACGCTAAAGCTTATTTTTTCAATTTTTTTCAACAAAAATTATTCACTACTGTCAATAATCAAAAGTCAAAAAGATTTAATTGCTTCGTCAAAATATATAAACCTATTTAGGACTGAAAAAAATAAATTTAAAAAGTTGTTAACATGGAACACGCTAAAAATAGAAAAAGTTCAATCAAATAGTGCGATAATGTATCATTTTTAAATTAAATATCATATTAAATATCATTTCTTGAAATCCGGGAAAATGGACTAAAATACCCTGAGAGTTCTTTCCAGAAAAATAGGATTTTTTTGTTATTACTATAAATCATTAACATTCTTGAAAATTTCTTTAAATTTTTTAAATCTTCAGAAAATTTCTTGAAAATACCTTAAAATATTAAAAATCCCTCCAAATGTTTTGAAATATCTTAAAAAATTGTTCGGCTTCGAATTTATTCCTTTTATTACTTAGTTCTTGTAAATTAATTTTTTGAAATTCACCAAAATATGATCAAATCTGTTTATTGAAATATCAGAATAAAAAAATCCATTAAAATTACTCAAATCCACGAAAATCTGACAAAATCCCTTCCAAATCTTTTTAAATATTTATAAATCTTGAAAATGTCTTATAGGCATTGAAATAATATTAGATGCCATAATTAGGTCTTTTGAAATTTCTTGAACTGTCGTAAAGTCTTTAAAAATTTAAAACCCTTGAATATTCCTTAAAATAATTAAAATCCTTGGAAATTCTACAAATTTCCTTACTATATATTATAGGGCAGCATGGTCCTAGGTCGGCACTGTCGGTTAAGCCGACACCCTCGCGTTTTTTAGAGAGCCTTTCGTGTACATGGTAGACTGAAATGTGTAAAAATTCGTGGAAGTCCTGAGTCGGCACCAAACAGGTGGTCCTGAGCCGGATTTTTTTTCTTTTGTTGTTATTTGTGTGTTAGTTTATTTTATTCTCAGTCGGCACAATACCATACTTACATACTTACATACACATTCTTTGGTAGGTGTCCTTTAATTTTCTGTGTTTTTTCATTGACTTATTGCTGTATCTGTCAAACAAAAGTCTGCCTGTTTTTTTATTGTACATTGTTTAATTTAGTTCATTTGCTCTTGAAACTTACATTAACTGCCCTTTTTCGTATTTGAGTGAAGAAAATTATGTGCCGACTCAGGACCAGGAGATGCCGACATAGGACCACTATTTTTAGAAATAAAAAAAAGACCTCCTCATTTTGCGTTGAATTGCGACAGCAAAAATCACTGGAGACTGATCCGAGCTGCATTGTGCCGACTTAGGACGAGCCTCCCCTATATATAGTTATTCATTATTATTTATGAGTACAATTTAATATTATATAATATTATTATATCATATATTATATAAAGATCATAAAATTTAATTATAGCAAATTGTATTAAATACGAGTATACGCCACAGGGTCTGTTACGACATGCATGTACTTTTTACGTAGAAGGTATGGAACCACTTTCCTTTCACACTATCGAGATGGCCAGACGTAAGTAAATTTATTTCTGTAATTATTTGTAAAAATTATAATTTCATTTTTTTTAGTTTAAAATTTTTTTTGCACTTCGTTTCAAACATGAACATTTATTTCATTATTGGTTTGACAAAACTTTATCTTAACTTTATCTTCTTCGCAGGGCAATGCATAGGTCGAAATCCCAGAGGACGAGGATTTGTATGCATTGCTAAGCCAGTAGAACTAGAACCAAGGTAATACAATCACTGGCGGCCTTGCAGACCTAACCTCAAAAAGCATTAGTAAATAAAATGGCTATATGTTTTTGGCGTCGCTGAGTCCAAATCTGAGGCCCAAAAAACACCAGCACGTCAGGGTTTTGACATAACCTAAAACAATCTCAAAACAATTTTTTTTTCGAGTTCGAGGGTCAAACCATGTTTATTAAATGTTTTTAAGATCGCACAATTCATATTCGAGGTCCAAAAGCCCTAGCACGTCAGGGTTCTGACATAACCTCAAAAAACCCTAACGCCTCATTGTTTTGACTTTAGACGTATATTAAACAAAAATCACTTCGACCCATTAACCACAAATCTAAGGTATAGATGACCGTCAGCGTTAGCTGATATTGTAAATCAAAAACCTGACGCGCTGAATTTTTTTAAACTACGGATTCGGATCCAGCGACCCCAGGAAACATACAGTAAACATCGTCTTACCCCCGTACTCGACAAAAAATTTTATAAGGTTTTTTTAGTTTATGTCAGAACCCTGACGTGATGTACTTTGTTTATCCTTGGCTTCGGACCCAGTGACTACAAAAATATATAATAAACATGATCTGACCCCGAGACTCGAAAAAAATATTTTATGAAGTTTTTTGAAGTTATGTCAGAACCCTGACGTGTTAGGGTTTTTAAAACTCGATTTTAGATTTAGTGACTGTAAAAACGTTTTTAAATATTGTTCCTAAGCGTACGGAAAAAAGTTATTAAAAAAAAATTTGATTAGTACATTGGTGATAAAAAATGGCTTTGTTTTTGAAAAAAGAAGTATTTTAATATTTTACTACATTTAAAAACTTTTATATAGAGGAAATTTGTCAAAAAAGGGTCAAAAAATCCTAAGAGTTCTTTTTAAAACATTAAAACCTTTTTCATGCCAAAACAATCCTCTGATTTTTTTTCTCAGGAAAAAAGTTTGTTTATTTAAATTTGTGAAGCAAATCTTCCTATGACGTTATATGAAGATAACTTAAAAATATCTTTTAAAACAATTTTTAAGATTGCCATATTTTTTCTAAAAAAGAATCTCCTTTTGCTCCGCTGGGAATCAAACCCAGGCCTTCCGATTGCCAGGCGGCAGCTTTTTTCAGAAATAAAAGTTGTACAATAATAATGAAAAATCAACACTATCGATCTAAGTTAACTATTCAAGCAATATAAAATTCTAAACGCCTTTTCGAACTAGATAGAGCTATCAATGAATTGTTTAAATTAAAATACTTTTTCTTAAAAGAGATTTTCTCCTTTTGCTCCGCTGGGAATCGAACCCAGGTCTTCCGATTGCTGGTCGGGTGTTCTAAGCACTAACCAGCAAAGAAAATTCTTTTCAAACTAAATGGAGCTATCAATTAATTTTTTAATAAAAATACTTTTTCTAAAAAGAGATCTCGTCCTTTCGCTCCGCTGGGAATCGAACCCAGGTCTTTCAATTGCTGGTCGGGTGTTCTAACCACTAACCATCAAAGAAAACTCTTTTCAAACTAAATGAAGCTATCAATAAATTTTTTAAATTACAATAATTTTTCTAAAAAGAGATCTCCTTTCGCTCCACTGGGAATCAAACCCAGGTCTTCTGATTGCTGGTAAGGTGTTCTAACCACTAATCAGCAAAGAAAATTCTTTTCAAACTAAATGGAGCTATCAATTAATTTTTTTAATTAAAATCCTTTTTTTAAAAAGAGATCTCCTCCTTTTGCTCCGCTGGGAATCGAACCCAGGTCTTTAAATTGTTGGTCGGGTATTCTAATCACTAAGTAGCAAAGAAAATTCTTTTCAAACTAAATGGAGCTATTAATTAATTTTTGTTATTAAAATACTTTTTTTAAAAAGAGATCTCCTCCTTTGACTCCGCTGGGAATTGAACCCATGTCTTCCGATTGCTGGTCGGACGCTATAACCACTAACTTTCACAGGAAATTCTTTTCAGACGAGATGGAGCTATGACTTAATTCAAAAAATTAAAATATTTTTTCTAAAAAAGATTTACTCCTTTCGTTCCACTGGGAATTGACCCAGGTCTTTCAATTGCTGGTCGGGTGTTTTAAGCACTAACCAGCAAAGAAAATTCTTTCCGAGCTAGATAGAGCTATCAATGAATCGTTTAAATTAAAATACTTTTTCTAAAAAGAGATTTTCTTCTTTCGCTCCGCTGGGAATCGAACCCAGGTCTTTCGATTGCTGGTCAGGTGCTCTAACTACTAACTGGCACAGGAAATTCTTTTCAGACTAGATGGAGCTATGAATTAATTACAAGAATTAAAATATTTTTTCTAAAAAAGATCTACTCTTTTCGCTCCACTGGGAATTGACCCAGGTCTTCCGATTGTTGGTCGGGTTTTCTAAGCACTAACCAGCAAAGAAAATTCTTTTCGAACTAGATAGAGCTATCAATGAATTGTTTAAATTAAAATACTTTTTCTTAAAAGAGATTTTCTCCTTTCGCTCTGCTGGGAATCGAACCCAGGTCTTCCGATTGCTGGTCAGGTGCTCTAACCACTAACTGGCACAGGAAATTCTTTTCAGACTAGATGGAGCTATGAATTAATTACAAAAATTAAAATATTTTTTCTAAAAAAGATCTACTCTTTTCGCTCCACTGGGAATTGACCCAGGTCTTCCGATTGTTGGTCGGGTTTTCTAAGCACTAACCAGCAAAGAAAATTCTTTTCGAACTAGATAGAGCTATCAATGAATTGTTTAAATTAAAATACTTTTTCTTAAAAGAGATTTTCTCCTTTTGCTCCGCTGGGAATCGAACCCAGGTCTTCCGATTGCTGGTCAGGTGTTCTAACCACTAACTTTCACAGGAAATTCTTTTCAGGCGAGATAGAGCTATGCCTTAATTCAAAAAATTGAAATATTTTTTCTGAAAAAAGATCTACTTCTTTTACTCCACTGGGAATCGACCCCAGGTCTTCCGATTGGTGGTCGGGTGCTCTAAGCACCAACCGGCAGCCGAATGCAATTAAAATACCTGGGTTCGATTCCCAGCGGAGCAAAAGGAGAAGATCTTTTTTCAGAAAAAATATAGTTATTTTTAAAAACTAATTTATATCTCCATCTAGTCACCAGACCAGCAATCGGAAGACCTGGGTTCGAATCCCAGCGGAGCGAAAAGAGGAGATCTCTTTTTAGAAAAAAGGAAATAAGATCTACAGTGTTAATTTTCCATTTCATGGTTGGTAAAAAGATCTCAACTGTTTAGTTAAGTAAATCTTTAATCGATTTCTAATTTTGGTCTTTCTCTACCTTCTCTATAGTGATACTAGTAATAGGCCCATCGTATATTCCACCATGGAAAGAGCTGAAGGTGAGTTTTAGAATATATTTTATTAATAAAATAGAAATTTTATCGTCGTTCCGAATTTCGGGAGAAATCATCAAATAATGTTCATATTTTTCCCACATCTTTTAATGTGGCGACAGCTGGAGGGCTAGAGTGATGCAAAAAAATTATTCCTAATTTTTTGGGATCATTCACCCAATCTCTTTCCTTTCTCGAAAAAAAAATTTGTATATTTTTTTAACTCTAATGAAGTCAATTTATTTAAGAATGTTTTCTTTTAATAATACGGTTTAATAAAAATAACAGCGGATTTAGTTGTCAATCAGTTATGCTTTATTTGTCAACTCTAAAGGACCAACGTAATTACTTAATCAGATGTAGAAAAGAAGCTCTGATTCCTGCATATGTTTAACATCAAACAAACAAATGGAATTTACATAATTTAAATTATAATTTTATTACAAAATTTAAAAGAACTAGGCTAATTTAAAAATAATTTAAATTATGAAATGAATAATTTAGTTCGAAACATAAAATATTTATAATATTTATCTAATCATTTAACATATCTGCATTAAATACTGTAAAAGTCATTTCAATATTGACTTTTTTAACTTACAAGATTTTAATCTTAATAAATTAAAACATGAAAAGAGAAAAAAATGTACAAAAAAGTTTTATGTATTAAGAAGAACATTTAGAATCAAAATAATCTCAAAAAATAATTTTATAGATAAATTTCATAAGAAAAATAAAATTAATGAACTTATTGACAATTTTTAAAATAAACATAAAGATTAAATAATAATGAAAGCTGATAAAGGTAATAAAACTGCAGCTGCAAATCGAAATAATTATGTAACAACTGTTGAAAATCTAGTAACCAAATGAGACATTGTACACAAATTTTATAACTAGTTTTGTTCTAACTCTTGGGGAAAAATTTAATGTTCAAATTATTTAAAAAAAAAAACCCCCTATTTTTTTTAACTACCTTTACTATAAAATATACTAATTTTAATTGATTTAAACAAAACCAGCCCCCATTTTTAAAAACTAACTTTAATATAAAATATGCATTATAATTAAATGTAAGCATATCATAATTTTGGGCTTTGGTTGGGCTTTGTTTGGCACCTATCCCGATTTTCGGGACCTCCTTTTTTTCTAAAAAGAAACTGACTTTTTAGTATTTTGTCTTTTTTTCTTAGTTTTTTTTTATAATTTGGGGTTTCTTAAATGTCTTCTTGGGCACGCATACCGATATTTCGGCTCTTTTAGTTTTCTCAAAAAAGCGACTTTTACATGAAGTTGCTGGCCGCCAGCAACCCAACTGATGAAAATTAAAATAATTTAAAAACCTAACCCTGAAAGAATTGAGGACTTTCTTTAAGCTCTCGAAAATTTCAATAATTAATTCTTAAAAAACAACCCCTATTTTTAAAAATTAACTTTAATATAAAATATGCATTATAATTAAATGTAAGCATATCATAATTTTGGGCTTTGGTTGGGCTTTGTTTGGCACCTATTCCGATTTTCGGGATCTCCTTTTTTTCTAAAAAGAAACTGACTTTTTATTCTTTTTGTCTTTTTTTTAGTCTTTTTCATAATTTGGGGTTTCTTAAATGTCTTCTTGGGTGCCCATATCGATTTTTCGGCTCTTTTAGTTTTCTCAAAAAAGCGACTTTTAAATGTAGGGGCTGGCCTCCAGCACCTCCACTACAGAAAATTAAGAAGAATTTTAAAAAACTAACCCTAAAACCCTAACAAACACTTTCTTTGAGTTTTTCAAAATTTCAATAATTAATTTTTTTTAAATAACCCCTATTTTTAAAACCTAACTTTAATATAAAATATACATTATAATTAAATGTAAGCATATCATAATTTTGGGCTTTGGTTGGGCTTTGTTTGGCACCAATACTGATTTTCGGAATCTCCTATTTTTTTAAAAAGAAACTAAACCTTTAGTCTTTTTGTCTTTTTTTCTTAGTTTAATTTTATAATTTGGGGTTTCTTAAATGTATTCTTGGGTACCTATATCGATTTTTTGGCTCTTTTAATTTTCTCAAAAAAGCGACTTTTAAATGTAGTGGCTGGCCTTCAGCACCTCCACTATAGAAAATTAATAAGAATTTTTAAAAACTAACCCTAAAAACTTAACTAACCCTTTCTTAGAGTTCTAAAAAATTTCAATAATTAATTTTCAAAAAACAACCCTTATTTTTAATAACTAACTTTAATATAAAATATGAATTAATAATTAAATGTAAGCATATCATAATTTTGGGCTTTTTTAAGGCTTTGTTTGGCACCTATCCCGATTTTTGGAATCTCCTATTTTTCCAAAAAGAAGCTGACTTTTTAGTCTTTTTGTTCTTTTTTTCAAGTCTTTTTCATAATTTGGGGTTTCTTAAATGTCTTCTTGGGTATCTATATCGATTTTTCGGCTCTTTCAGTTTTCTCAAAAAAGCGACTTTTAAATGTAGTGGCTGGCCTGCAGAACCTCCAGTACAGAAAATTAATAAGAATTTAAAAAAACTAACCCTAAAACCCTAATAAACCCTTTTTTTGAGCTCTCCAAAATTGCAATAATTAATTTTTAAAAACAACGCCTATTTTTAAAAACTAACCTTAATATAAAATATGCATTATAATTAAATGTTAGCATATCATGATTTTGGGCTTTGGTTGGGCTTCGTTTGGCAACTATCCCGATTTTCAGGATCTCCTATTTTTCTAAAAAGAAACTGACTTTTTAGTCTTTTTGTCTTTTTTTTCTTAGTTTTTTTCATAACTTGGGGTTTCTTAAATTTCTTCTTGGGTACCTATATCGATCTTTCGGCTCTTTTAGTTTTCTCAAAAAAGCGACTTTTAAATGTAGTGACTGGCCTCCAGCACCTCCACTGCAGACAAATTAATAAGAATGTTAAAAAACAACCCCTAAAACCCTAATTAACCCTTTTTTTGAGCTCTTTAAAATTGCAATAATTAATTTTAAAAAAACCAACCCCCATTTTTAAAAACTAACTCTAATATAAAATATGCATTATAATTAAATGTAAGCATATCATAATTTTGTGCTTTAGTTGGGCTGTGTCTGGCACCTATCCCGATTTTCGGGATCTCCTATTTTTCTAAAAAGAAACTGACTTTTTAGTATTTTTGTCTTTTTTTTAGTCTTTTTCATAATTTAGGGGTTCTTAAATGTCTTCTTGGGTACCGATATCGATTTTTCGGCTCTTTTAGTTTTCTCAAAAAAGCGACTTTTAAATGTAGTGGCTGGCCTCCAGCACCTCCACTACAGAAAAATTAATAAGAATTTTAAAAAACTAACCCTAAAACCCTAACTAAATCTTTCTTTAAGCTCTCAAATACTGCAATAATTAATTAAAAAGAAACAACCTCTATTTTTAAAAACTAACTTTAATATAAAATATGCGTTATAATTAAATGTAAGCATATCATAATTTTGGGCTTTGGTTGGGCTTTGTTTGGCACCAATCCTGATTTTCGGAATCTCCTATTTTTTTTAAAAGAAACTGACCTTTTAGTCTTTTCGTCTTTTTTTCTTAGTTTTTTCATAATTTGGGGCTTCTTAAATATCTTCTTGGGTACCTATATTGATTTTTCGGCTCTTTTAATTTTCTCAAAAAAGCGACTTTTAAATGTAGTGGCTGGCCTTCAGCACCTCCACTATAGAAAATTAA